>JAVIWC010000669.1:0-193390 GCA_031894815.1 Creontiades dilutus
GAAAATAACCATGAAGGAAGCGTTTTATCGAAAAACGGACTTCAGATTCGTGTTCAGCACCCCGAAAACCCCTTAGAGAGTAGGTTTGAAAGCGATTAAACAGAGTTTATTTTTGAGCAATTTTGATGAAAAAACGCGAAAATAACCATGAAGGAAGCGTTTTATCGAAAAAGGACTTCAGATTCGTGTTCAGCACCCCGAAAACCCCTTAGAGAGTAGGTTTGAAAGCGATTAAACAGAGTTAATTTTTGAGCAATTTTGATGAAAAAACGCGAAAATAACCATGAAGGAAGCGTTTTATCGAAAAACGGACTTCAGATTCGTGTTCAGCACCCCGAAAAACCCCTTAGAGAGTAGGTTTGAAAGCGATTAAACAGAGTTAATTTTTGAGCAATTTTGATGAAAAACGCGAAAATAACCATGAAGCGCGAAAATAACCGTGAAGGAAGCGTTTTATCGAAAAACGGACTTCAGATTCGTGTTCAGCACCCCGAAAAACCCCTTAGAGAGTAGGTTTGAAAGCGATTAAACAGAGTTTATTTTTGAGCAATTTTGATGAAAAAACGCGAAAATAACCATGAAGGAAGCGTTTTATCGAAAAACGGACTTCAGATTCGTGTTCAGCACCCCGAAAAACCCCTTAGAGAGTAGGTTTGAAAGCGATTAAACAGAGTTTATTTTTGAGCAATTTTGATGAAAAAACGCGAAAATAACCATGAAGGAAGCGTTTTATCGAAAAACGGACTTCAGATTCGTGTTCAGCACCCCGAAAAACCCCTTAGAGAGTAGGTTTGAAAGCGATTAAACAGAGTTTATTTTTGAGCAATTTTGATGAAAAAACGCGAAAATAACCATGAAGGAAGCGTTTTATCGAAAAACGGACTTCAGATTCGTGTTCAGCACCCCGAAAAACCCCTTAGAGAGTAGGTTTGAAAGCGATTAAACAGAGTTTATTTTTGAGCAATTTTGATGAAAAAACGCGAAAATAACCATGAAGGAAGCGTTTTATCGAAAAACGGACTTCAGATTCGTGTTCAGCACCCCGAAAAACCCCTTAGAGAGTAGGTTTGAAAGCGATTAAACAGAGTTTATTTTTGAGCAATTTTGATGAAAAAACGCGAAAATAACCATGAAGGAAGCGTTTTATCGAAAAACGGACTTCAGATTCGTGTTCAGCACCCCGAAAACCCCTTAGAGAGTAGGTTTGAAAGCGATTAAACAGAGTTTATTTTTGAGCAATTTTGATGAAAAAACGCGAAAATAACCATGAAGGAAGCGTTTTATCGAAAAACGGACTTCAGATTCGTGTTCAGCACCCCGAAAAACCCCTTAGAGAGTAGGTTTGAAAGCGATTAAACAGAGTTTATTTTTGAGCAATTTTGATGAAAAAACGCGAAAATAACCATGAAGGAAGCGTTTTATCGAAAAACGGACTTCAGATTCGTGTTCAGCACCCCGAAAAACCCCTTAGAGAGTAGGTTTGAAAGCGATTAAACAGAGTTTATTTTTGAGCAATTTTGATGAAAAAACGCGAAAATAACCATGAAGGAAGCTCAGCACCCCGAAAAACCCCTTAGAGAGTAGGTTTGAAAGCGATTAAACAGAGTTTATTTTTGAGCAATTTTGATGAAAAAACGCGAAAATAACCATGAAGGAAGCGTTTTATCGAAAAAAGGACTTCAGATTCGTGTTCAGCACCCCGAAAAACCCCTTAGAGAGTAGGTTTGAAAGCGATTAAACAGAGTTTATTTTTGAGCAATTTTGATGAAAAAACGCGAAAATAACCATGAAGGAAGCGTTTTATCGAAAAAAGGACTTCAGATTCGTGTTCAGCACCCCGAAAAACCCCTTAGAGAGTAGGTTTGAAAGCGATTAAACAGAGTTTATTTTTGAGCAATTTTGATGAAAAAACGCGAAAATAACCATGAAGGAAGCGTTTTATCGAAAAAAGGACTTCAGATTCGTGTTCAGCACCCCGAAAAACCCCTTAGAGAGTAGGTTTGAAAGCGATTAAACAGAGTTAATTTTTGAGCAATTTTGATGAAAAAACGCGAAAATAACCATGAAGGAAGCGTTTTATCGAAAAAAGGACTTCAGATTCGTGTTCAGCACCCCGAAAAACCCCTTAGAGAGTAGGTTTGAAAGCGATTAAACAGAGTTTATTTTTGAGCAATTTTGATGAAAAAACGCGAAAATAACCATGAAGGAAGCGTTTTATCGAAAAAAGGACTTCAGATTCGTGTTCAGCACCCCGAAAAACCCCTTAGAGAGTAGGTTTGAAAGCGATTAAACAGAGTTTATTTTTGAGCAATTTTGATGAAAAAACGCGAAAATAACCATGAAGGAAGCGTTTTATCGAAAAAAGGACTTCAGATTCGTGTTCAGCACCCCGAAAACCCCTTAGAGAGTAGGTTTGAAAGCGATTAAACAGAGTTTATTTTTGAGCAATTTTGATGAAAAAACGCGAAAATAACCATGAAGGAAGCGTTTTATCGAAAAAAGGACTTCAGATTCGTGTTCAGCACCCCGAAAACCCCTTAGAGAGTAGGTTTGAAAGCGATTAAACAGAGTTTATTTTTGAGCAATTTTGATGAAAAAACGCGAAAATAACCATGAAGGAAGCGTTTTATCGAAAAAAGGACTTCAGATTCGTGTTCAGCACCCCGAAAAACCCCTTAGAGAGTAGGTTTGAAAGCGATTAAACAGAGTTTATTTTTGAGCAATTTTGATGAAAAAACGCGAAAATAACCATGAAGGAAGCGTTTTATCGAAAAAAGGACTTCAGATTCGTGTTCAGCACCCCGAAAACCCCTTAGAGAGTAGGTTTGAAAGCGATTAAACAGAGTTTATTTTTGAGCAATTTTGATGAAAAAACGCGAAAATAACCATGAAGGAAGCGTTTTATCGAAAAAAGGACTTCAGATTCGTGTTCAGCACCCCGAAAAACCCCTTAGAGAGTAGGTTTGAAAGCGATTAAACAGAGTTTATTTTTGAGCAATTTTGATGAAAAAACGCGAAAATAACCATGAAGGAAGCGTTTTATCGAAAAAAGGACTTCAGATTCGTGTTCAGCACCCCGAAAAACCCCTTAGAGAGTAGGTTTGAAAGCGATTAAACAGAGTTTATTTTTGAGCAATTTTGATGAAAAAACGCGAAAATAACCATGAAGGAAGCGTTTTATCGAAAAAAGGACTTCAGATTCGTGTTCAGCACCCCGAAAAACCCCTTAGAGAGTAGGTTTGAAAGCGATTAAACAGAGTTTATTTTTGAGCAATTTTGATGAAAAAACGCGAAAATAACCATGAAGGAAGCGTTTTATCGAAAAAAGGACTTCAGATTCGTGTTCAGCACCCCGAAAAACCCCTTAGAGAGTAGGTTTGAAAGCGATTAAACAGAGTTTATTTTTGAGCAATTTTGATGAAAAAACGCGAAAATAACCATGAAGGAAGCGTTTTATCGAAAAAAGGACTTCAGATTCGTGTTCAGCACCCCGAAAAACCCCTTAGAGAGTAGGTTTGAAAGCGATTAAACAGAGTTTATTTTTGAGCAATTTTGATGAAAAAACGCGAAAATAACCATGAAGGAAGCGTTTTATCGAAAAAAGGACTTCAGATTCGTGTTCAGCACCCCGAAAAACCCCTTAGAGAGTAGGTTTGAAAGCGATTAAACAGAGTTAATTTTTGAGCAATTTTGATGAAAAAACGCGAAAATAACCATGAAGGAAGCGTTTTATCGAAAAAAGGACTTCAGATTCGTGTTCAGCACCCCGAAAAACCCCTTAGAGAGTAGGTTTGAAAGCGATTAAACAGAGTTTATTTTTGAGCAATTTTGATGAAAAAACGCGAAAATAACCATGAAGGAAGCGTTTTATCGAAAAAAGGACTTCAGATTCGTGTTCAGCACCCCGAAAAACCCCTTAGAGAGTAGGTTTGAAAGCGATTAAACAGAGTTTATTTTTGAGCAATTTTGATGAAAAAACGCGAAAATAACCATGAAGGAAGCGTTTTATCGAAAAAAGGACTTCAGATTCGTGTTCAGCACCCCGAAAACCCCTTAGAGAGTAGGTTTGAAAGCGATTAAACAGAGTTTATTTTTGAGCAATTTTGATGAAAAAACGCGAAAATAACCATGAAGGAAGCGTTTTATCGAAAAAAGGACTTCAGATTCGTGTTCAGCACCCCGAAAAACCCCTTAGAGAGTAGGTTTGAAAGCGATTAAACAGAGTTTATTTTTGAGCAATTTTGATGAAAAAACGCGAAAATAACCATGAAGGAAGCGTTTTATCGAAAAAAGGACTTCAGATTCGTGTTCAGCACCCCGAAAAACCCCTTAGAGAGTAGGTTTGAAAGCGATTAAACAGAGTTTATTTTTGAGCAATTTTGATGAAAAAACGCGAAAATAACCATGAAGGAAGCGTTTTATCGAAAAAAGGACTTCAGATTCGTGTTCAGCACCCCGAAAAACCCCTTAGAGAGTAGGTTTGAAAGCGATTAAACAGAGTTTATTTTTGAGTTAATTTTGATGAAAAAACGCGAAAATAACCATGAAGGAAGCGTTTTATCGAAAAAAGGACTTCAGATTCGTGTTCAGCACCCCGAAAAACCCCTTAGAGAGTAGGTTTGAAAGCGATTAAACAGAGTTTATTTTTGAGCAATTTTGATGAAAAAACGCGAAAATAACCATGAAGGAAGCGTTTTATCGAAAAAAGGACTTCAGATTCGTGTTCAGCACCCCGAAAAACCCCTTAGAGAGTAGGTTTGAAAGCGATTAAACAGAGTTAATTTTTGAGCAATTTTGATGAAAAAACGCGAAAATAACCATGAAGGAAGCGTTTTATCGAAAAACGGACTTCAGATTCGTGTTCAGCACCCCGAAAAACCCCTTAGAGAGTAGGTTTGAAAGCGATTAAACAGAGTTAATTTTTGAGCAATTTTGATGAAAAAACGCGAAAATAACCATGAAGGAAGCGTTTTATCGAAAAACGGACTTCAGATTCGTGTTCAGCACCCCGAAAACCCCTTAGAGAGTAGGTTTGAAAGCGATTAAACAGAGTTAATTTTTGAGCAATTTTGATGAAAAAACGCGAAAATAACCATGAAGGAAGCGTTTTATCGAAAAAACGGACTTCAGATTCGTGTTCAGCACCCCGAAAAACCCCTTAGAGAGTAGGTTTGAAAGCGATTAAACAGAGTTAATTTTTGAGCAATTTTGATGAAAAAACGCGAAAATAACCATGAAGGAAGCGTTTTATCGAAAAAAGGACTTCAGATTCGTGTTCAGCACCCCGAAAAACCCCTTAGAGAGTAGGTTTGAAAGCGATTAAACAGAGTTAATTTTTGAGCAATTTTGATGAAAAAACGCGAAAATAACCATGAAGGAAGCGTTTTATCGAAAAACGGACTTCAGATTCGTGTTCAGCACCCCGAAAAACCCCTTAGAGAGTAGGTTTGAAAGCGATTAAACAGAGTTAATTTTTGAGCAATTTTGATGAAAAAACGCGAAAATAACCATGAAGGAAGCGTTTTATCGAAAAACGGACTTCAGATTCGTGTTCAGCACCCCGAAAAACCCCTTAGAGAGTAGGTTTGAAAGCGATTAAACAGAGTTAATTTTTGAGCAATTTTGATGAAAAAACGCGAAAATAACCATGAAGGAAGCGTTTTATCGAAAAACGGACTTCAGATTCGTGTTCAGCACCCCTTAGAGAGTAAAACCCCTCAGATTCGTGTTAGAGAGTAGGTTTGAAAGCGATTAAACAGAGTTAATTTTTGAGCAATTTTGATGAAAAAACGCGAAAATAACCATGAAGGAAGCGTTTTATCGAAAAACGGACTTCAGATTCGTGTTCAGCACCCCGAAAAACCCCTTAGAGAGTAGGTTTGAAAGCGATTAAACAGAGTTTATTTTTGAGCAATTTTGATGAAAAAACGCGAAAATAACCATGAAGGAAGCGTTTTATCGAAAAACGGACTTCAGATTCGTGTTCAGCACCCCGAAAAACCCCTTAGAGAGTAGGTTTGAAAGCGATTAAACAGAGTTTATTTTTGAGCAATTTTGATGAAAAAACGCGAAAATAACCATGAAGGAAGCGTTTTATCGAAAAACGGACTTCAGATTCGTGTTCAGCACCCCGAAAAACCCCTTAGAGAGTAGGTTTGAAAGCGATTAAACAGAGTTAATTTTTGAGCAATTTTGATGAAAAAACGCGAAAATAACCATGAAGGAAGCGTTTTATCGAAAAAAACGGACTTCAGATTCGTGTTCAGCACCCCGAAAAACCCCTTAGAGAGTAGGTTTGAAAGCGATTAAACAGAGTTAATTTTTGAGCAATTTTGATGAAAAAACGCGAAAATAACCATGAAGGAAGCGTTTTATCGAAAAACGGACTTCAGATTCGTGTTCAGCACCCCGAAAAACCCCTTAGAGAGTAGGTTTGAAAGCGATTAAACAGAGTTAATTTTTGAGCAATTTTGATGAAAAAACGCGAAAATAACCATGAAGGAAGCGTTTTATCGAAAAAAGGACTTCAGATTCGTGTTCAGCACCCCGAAAAACCCCTTAGAGAGTAGGTTTGAAAGCGATTAAACAGAGTTAATTTTTGAGCAATTTTGATGAAAAAACGCGAAAATAACCATGAAGGAAGCGTTTTATCGAAAAACGGACTTCAGATTCGTGTTCAGCACCCCGAAAAACCCCTTAGAGAGTAGGTTTGAAAGCGATTAAACAGAGTTTATTTTTGAGCAATTTTGATGAAAAAACGCGAAAATAACCATGAAGGAAGCGTTTTATCGAAAAACGGACTTCAGATTCGTGTTCAGCACCCCGAAAAACCCCTTAGAGAGTAGGTTTGAAAGCGATTAAACAGAGTTTATTTTTGAGCAATTTTGATGAAAAAACGCGAAAATAACCATGAAGGAAGCGTTTTATCGAAAAAACGGACTTCAGATTCGTGTTCAGCACCCCGAAAAACCCCTTAGAGAGTAGGTTTGAAAGCGATTAAACAGAGTTTATTTTTGAGCAATTTTGATGAAAAAACGCGAAAATAACCATGAAGGAAGCGTTTTATCGAAAAACGGACTTCAGATTCGTGTTCAGCACCCCGAAAAACCCCTTAGAGAGTAGGTTTGAAAGCGATTAAACAGAGTTTATTTTTGAGCAATTTTGATGAAAAAACGCGAAAATAACCATGAAGGAAGCGTTTTATCGAAAAACGGACTTCAGATTCGTGTTCAGCACCCCGAAAAACCCCTTAGAGAGTAGGTTTGAAAGCGATTAAACAGAGTTAATTTTTGAGCAATTTTGATGAAAAAACGCGAAAATAACCATGAAGGAAGCGTTTTATCGAAAAAACGGACTTCAGATTCGTGTTCAGCACCCCGAAAAACCCCTTAGAGAGTAGGTTTGAAAGCGATTAAACAGAGTTTAATTTTTGAGCAATTTTGATGAAAAAACGCGAAAATAACCATGAAGGAAGCGTTTTATCGAAAAAGGACTTCAGATCCCCGAAAAACCCATTAGAGAGTAGGTTTGAAAGCGATTAAACAGAGTTTATTTTTGAGCAATTTTGATGAAAAAACGCGAAAATAACCATGAAGGAAGCGTTTTATCGAAAAAAGGACTTCAGATTCGTGTTCAGCACCCCGAAAAACCCCTTAGAGAGTAGGTTTGAAAGCGATTAAACAGAGTTTATTTTTGAGCAATTTTGATGAAAAAACGCGAAAATAACCATGAAGGAAGCGTTTTATCGAAAAAAAGGACTTCAGATTCGTGTTCAGCACCCCGAAAAACCCCTTAGAGAGTAGGTTTGAAAGCGATTAAACAGAGTTTATTTTTGAGCAATTTTGATGAAAAAACGCGAAAATAACCATGAAGGAAGCGTTTTATCGAAAAAAGGACTTCAGATTCGTGTTCAGCACCCCGAAAAACCCCTTAGAGAGTAGGTTTGAAAGCGATTAAACAGAGTTTATTTTTGAGCAATTTTGATGAAAAAACGCGAAAATAACCATGAAGGAAGCGTTTTATCGAAAAAAGGACTTCAGATTCGTGTTCAGCACCCCGAAAAACCCCTTAGAGAGTAGGTTTGAAAGCGATTAAACAGAGTTAATTTTTGAGCAATTTTGATGAAAAAACGCGAAAATAACCATGAAGGAAGCGTTTTATCGAAAAAAGGACTTCAGATTCGTGTTCAGCACCCCGAAAAACCCCTTAGAGAGTAGGTTTGAAAGCGATTAAACAGAGTTTATTTTTGAGCAATTTTGATGAAAAAACGCGAAAATAACCATGAAGGAAGCGTTTTATCGAAAAAAGGACTTCAGATTCGTGTTCAGCACCCCGAAAAACCCCTTAGAGAGTAGGTTTGAAAGCGATTAAACAGAGTTTATTTTTGAGCAATTTTGATGAAAAAACGCGAAAATAACCATGAAGGAAGCGTTTTATCGAAAAAAGGACTTCAGATTCGTGTTCAGCACCCCGAAAACCCCTTAGAGAGTAGGTTTGAAAGCGATTAAACAGAGTTTATTTTTGAGCAATTTTGATGAAAAAACGCGAAAATAACCATGAAGGAAGCGTTTTATCGAAAAAAGGACTTCAGATTCGTGTTCAGCACCCCGAAAAACCCCTTAGAGAGTAGGTTTGAAAGCGATTAAACAGAGTTAATTTTTGAGCAATTTTGATGAAAAAACGCGAAAATAACCATGAAGGAAGCGTTTTATCGAAAAAAGGACTTCAGATTCGTGTTCAGCACCCCGAAAAACCCCTTAGAGAGTAGGTTTGAAAGCGATTAAACAGAGTTTATTTTTGAGCAATTTTGATGAAAAAACGCGAAAATAACCATGAAGGAAGCGTTTTATCGAAAAAAGGACTTCAGATTCGTGTTCAGCACCCCGAAAAACCCCTTAGAGAGTAGGTTTGAAAGCGATTAAACAGAGTTTATTTTTGAGCAATTTTGATGAAAAACGCGAAAATAACCATGAAGGAAGCGTTTTATCGAAAAAGGACTTCAGATTCGTGTTCAGCACCCCGAAAAACCCCTTAGAGAGTAGGTTTGAAAGCGATTAAACAGAGTTTATTTTTGAGCAATTTTGATGAAAAAACGCGAAAATAACCATGAAGGAAGCGTTTTATCGAAAAAAGGACTTCAGATTCGTGTTCAGCACCCCGAAAAACCCCTTAGAGAGTAGGTTTGAAAGCGATTAAACAGAGTTTATTTTTGAGCAATTTTGATGAAAAAACGCGAAAATAACCATGAAGGAAGCGTTTTATCGAAAAAAGGACTTCAGATTCGTGTTCAGCACCCCGAAAAACCCCTTAGAGAGTAGGTTTGAAAGCG
This sequence comes from Creontiades dilutus, assembly GCA_031894815.1. Classification (NCBI taxonomy): domain Eukaryota; kingdom Metazoa; phylum Arthropoda; class Insecta; order Hemiptera; family Miridae; genus Creontiades; species Creontiades dilutus. Next base: position 9,329 of record JAVIWC010000669.1, read on the forward strand.
ATTAAACAGAGTTTATTTTTGAGCAATTTTGATGAAAAAACGCGAAAATAACCATGAAGGAAGCGTTTTATCGAAAAAAGGACTTCAGATTCGTGTTCAGCACCCCGAAAACCCCTTAGAGAGTAGGTTTGAAAGCGATTAAACAGAGTTTATTTTTGAGCAATTTTGATGAAAAAACGCGAAAATAACCATGAAGGAAGCGTTTTATCGAAAAAAGGACTTCAGATTCGTGTTCAGCACCCCGAAAAACCCCTTAGAGAGTAGGTTTGAAAGCGATTAAACAGAGTTTATTTTTGAGCAATTTTGATGAAAAAACGCGAAAATAACCATGAAGGAAGCGTTTTATCGAAAAAAGGACTTCAGATTCGTGTTCAGCACCCCGAAAAACCCCTTAGAGAGTAGGTTTGAAAGCGATTAAACAGAGTTTATTTTTGAGCAATTTTGATGAAAAAACGCGAAAATAACCATGAAGGAAGCGTTTTATCGAAAAAGGACTTCAGATTCGTGTTCAGCACCCCGAAAAACCCCTTAGAGAGTAGGTTTGAAAGCGATTAAACAGAGTTTATTTTTGAGCAATTTTGATGAAAAAACGCGAAAATAACCATGAAGGAAGCGTTTTATCGAAAAAAGGACTTCAGATTCGTGTTCAGCACCCCGAAAAACCCCTTAGAGAGTAGGTTTGAAAGCGATTAAACAGAGTTTATTTTTGAGCAATTTTGATGAAAAAACGCGAAAATAACCATGAAGGAAGCGTTTTATCGAAAAAGGACTTCAGATTCGTGTTCAGCACCCCGAAAAACCCCTTAGAGAGTAGGTTTGAAAGCGATTAAACAGAGTTTATTTTTGAGCAATTTTGATGAAAAAACGCGAAAATAACCATGAAGGAAGCGTTTTATCGAAAAAGGACTTCAGATTCGTGTTCAGCACCCGAAAAACCCCTTAGAGAGTAGGTTTGAAAGCGATTAAACAGAGTTTATTTTTGAGCAATTTTGATGAAAAAACGCGAAAATAACCATGAAGGAAGCGTTTTATCGAAAAAAGGACTTCAGATTCGTGTTCAGCACCCCGAAAAACCCCTTAGAGAGTAGGTTTGAAAGCGATTAAACAGAGTTTATTTTTGAGCAATTTTGATGAAAAAACGCGAAAATAACCATGAAGGAAGCGTTTTATCGAAAAAAGGACTTCAGATTCGTGTTCAGCACCCCGAAAAACCCCTTAGAGAGTAGGTTTGAAAGCGATTAAACAGAGTTTATTTTTGAGCAATTTTGATGAAAAAACGCGAAAATAACCATGAAGGAAGCGTTTTATCGAAAAAAGGACTTCAGATTCGTGTTCAGCACCCCGAAAAACCCCTTAGAGAGTAGGTTTGAAAGCGATTAAACAGAGTTTATTTTTGAGCAATTTTGATGAAAAAACGCGAAAATAACCATGAAGGAAGCGTTTTATCGAAAAAAGGACTTCAGATTCGTGTTCAGCACCCCGAAAAACCCCTTAGAGAGTAGGTTTGAAAGCGATTAAACAGAGTTTATTTTTGAGCAATTTTGATGAAAAAACGCGAAAATAACCATGAAGGAAGCGTTTTATCGAAAAACGGACTTCAGATTCGTGTTCAGCACCCCGAAAAACCCCTTAGAGAGTAGGTTTGAAAGCGATTAAACAGAGTTTATTTTTGAGCAATTTTGATGAAAAAACGCGAAAATAACCATGAAGGAAGCGTTTTATCGAAAAAAGGACTTCAGATTCGTGTTCAGCACCCCGAAAAACCCCTTAGAGAGTAGGTTTGAAAGCGATTAAACAGAGTTTATTTTTGAGCAATTTTGATGAAAAAACGCGAAAATAACCATGAAGGAAGCGTTTTATCGAAAAAAGGACTTCAGATTCGTGTTCAGCACCCCGAAAAACCCCTTAGAGAGTAGGTTTGAAAGCGATTAAACAGAGTTTATTTTTGAGCAATTTTGATGAAAAAACGCGAAAATAACCATGAAGGAAGCGTTTTATCGAAAAAGGACTTCAGATTCGTGTTCAGCACCCCGAAAAACCCCTTAGAGAGTAGGTTTGAAAGCGATTAAACAGAGTTTATTTTTGAGCAATTTTGATGAAAAAACGCGAAAATAACCATGAAGGAAGCGTTTTATCGAAAAAAGGACTTCAGATTCGTGTTCAGCACCCCGAAAACCCCTTAGAGAGTAGGTTTGAAAGCGATTAAACAGAGTTTATTTTTGAGCAATTTTGATGAAAAAACGCGAAAATAACCATGAAGGAAGCGTTTTATCGAAAAAAGGACTTCAGATTCGTGTTCAGCACCCCGAAAAACCCCTTAGAGAGTAGGTTTGAAAGCGATTAAACAGAGTTTATTTTTGAGCAATTTTGATGAAAAAACGCGAAAATAACCATGAAGGAAGCGTTTTATCGAAAAAGGACTTCAGATTCGTGTTCAGCACCCCGAAAACCCCTTAGAGAGTAGGTTTGAAAGCGATTAAACAGAGTTTATTTTTGAGCAATTTTGATGAAAAAACGCGAAAATAACCATGAAGGAAGCGTTTTATCGAAAAAAGGACTTCAGATTCGTGTTCAGCACCCCGAAAAACCCCTTAGAGAGTAGGTTTGAAAGCGATTAAACAGAGTTTATTTTTGAGCAATTTTGATGAAAAAACGCGAAAATAACCATGAAGGAAGCGTTTTATCGAAAAAAGGACTTCAGATTCGTGTTCAGCACCCCGAAAAACCCATTAGAGAGTAGGTTTGAAAGCGATTAAACAGAGTTAATTTTTGAGCAATTTTGATGAAAAAACGCGAAAATAACCATGAAGGAAGCGTTTTATCGAAAAAAGGACTTCAGATTCGTGTTCAGCACCCCGAAAAACCCCTTAGAGAGTAGGTTTGAAAGCGATTAAACAGAGTTTATTTTTGAGCAATTTTGATGAAAAAACGCGAAAATAACCATGAAGGAAGCGTTTTATCGAAAAAAGGACTTCAGATTCGTGTTCAGCACCCCGAAAAACCCCTTAGAGAGTAGGTTTGAAAGCGATTAAACAGAGTTTATTTTTGAGCAATTTTGATGAAAAAACGCGAAAATAACCATGAAGGAAGCGTTTTATCGAAAAACGGACTTCAGATTCGTGTTCAGCACCCCGAAAAACCCCTTAGAGAGTAGGTTTGAAAGCGATTAAACAGAGTTTATTTTTGAGCAATTTTGATGAAAAAACGCGAAAATAACCATGAAGGAAGCGTTTTATCGAAAAAAGGACTTCAGATTCGTGTTCAGCACCCCGAAAAACCCCTTAGAGAGTAGGTTTGAAAGCGATTAAACAGAGTTTATTTTTGAGCAATTTTGATGAAAAAACGCGAAAATAACCATGAAGGAAGCGTTTTATCGAAAAAAGGACTTCAGATTCGTGTTCAGCACCCCGAAAAACCCCTTAGAGAGTAGGTTTGAAAGCGATTAAACAGAGTTTATTTTTGAGCAATTTTGATGAAAAAACGCGAAAATAACCATGAAGGAAGCGTTTTATCGAAAAAAGGACTTCAGATTCGTGTTCAGCACCCCGAAAAACCCCTTAGAGAGTAGGTTTGAAAGCGATTAAACAGAGTTTATTTTTGAGCAATTTTGATGAAAAAACGCGAAAATAACCATGAAGGAAGCGTTTTATCGAAAAAAGGACTTCAGATTCGTGTTCAGCACCCCGAAAAACCCATTAGAGAGTAGGTTTGAAAGCGATTAAACAGAGTTTATTTTTGAGCAATTTTGATGAAAAAACGCGAAAATAACCATGAAGGAAGCGTTTTATCGAAAAAAGGACTTCAGATTCGTGTTCAGCACCCCGAAAAACCCCTTAGAGAGTAGGTTTGAAAGCGATTAAACAGAGTTTATTTTTGAGCAATTTTGATGAAAAAACGCGAAAATAACCATGAAGGAAGCGTTTTATCGAAAAAAGGACTTCAGATTCGTGTTCAGCACCCCGAAAAACCCCTTAGAGAGTAGGTTTGAAAGCGATTAAACAGAGTTTATTTTTGAGCAATTTTGATGAAAAAACGCGAAAATAACCATGAAGGAAGCGTTTTATCGAAAAAAGGACTTCAGATTCGTGTTCAGCACCCCGAAAAACCCCTTAGAGAGTAGGTTTGAAAGCGATTAAACAGAGTTTATTTTTGAGCAATTTTGATGAAAAAACGCGAAAATAACCATGAAGGAAGCGTTTTATCGAAAAAAGGACTTCAGATTCGTGTTCAGCACCCCGAAAAACCCCTTAGAGAGTAGGTTTGAAAGCGATTAAACAGAGTTTATTTTTGAGCAATTTTGATGAAAAAACGCGAAAATAACCATGAAGGAAGCGTTTTATCGAAAAAGGACTTCAGATTCGTGTTCAGCACCCCGAAAACCCCTTAGAGAGTAGGTTTGAAAGCGATTAAACAGAGTTTATTTTTGAGAAATAACCATGAAGGAAGCGTTTTATCGAAAAAAGGACTTCAGATTCGTGTTCAGCACCCCGAAAAACCCCTTAGAGAGTAGGTTTGAAAGCGATTAAACAGAGTTTATTTTTGAGCAATTTTGATGAAAAAACGCGAAAATAACCATGAAGGAAGCGTTTTATCGAAAAAAGGACTTCAGATTCGTGTTCAGCACCCCGAAAAACCCCTTAGAGAGTAGGTTTGAAAGCGATTAAACAGAGTTCATTTTTGAGCAATTTTGATGAAAAAACGCGAAAATAACCATGAAGGAAGCGTTTTATCGAAAAAAGGACTTCAGATTCGTGTTCAGCACCCCGAAAAACCCCTTAGAGAGTAGGTTTGAAAGCGATTAAACAGAGTTTATTTTTGAGCAATTTTGATGAAAAAACGCGAAAATAACCATGAAGGAAGCGTTTTATCGAAAAAAGGACTTCAGATTCGTGTTCAGCACCCCGAAAAACCCCTTAGAGAGTAGGTTTGAAAGCGATTAAACAGAGTTTATTTTTGAGCAATTTTGATGAAAAAACGCGAAAATAACCATGAAGGAAACGTTTTATCGAAAAAAGGACTTCAGATTCGTGTTCAGCACCCCGAAAAACCCCTTAGAGAGTAGGTTTGAAAGCGATTAAACAGAGTTTATTTTTGAGCAATTTTGATGAAAAAACGCGAAAATAACCATGAAGGAAGCGTTTTATCGAAAAACGGACTTCAGATTCGTGTTCAGCACCCCGAAAAACCCCTTAGAGAGTAGGTTTGAAAGCGATTAAACAGAGTTTATTTTTGAGCAATTTTGATGAAAAAACGCGAAAATAACCATGAAGGAAGCGTTTTATCGAAAAACGGACTTCAGATTCGTGTTCAGCACCCCGAAAAACCCCTTAGAGAGTAGGTTTGAAAGCGATTAAACAGAGTTTATTTTTGAGCAATTTTGATGAAAAAACGCGAAAATAACCATGAAGGAAGCGTTTTATCGAAAAACGGACTTCAGATTCGTGTTCAGCACCCCGAAAAACCCCTTAGAGAGTAGGTTTGAAAGCGATTAAACAGAGTTTAGCGATTTATTTTTGAGCAATTTTGATGAAAAAACGCGAAAATAACCATGAAGGAAGCGTTTTATGAGACTTCAGATTTTGATGAAAAAACCCGAAAAAACCATGAAGAGTAGGTTTGAAAACGGACTTCAGATTAATTGTTGAGCAATTTTGATGAAAAATCGCGGAAACCATGAAGGAAGCGAAAAACCCCTTAGAGAGTTTATAGGATCCTGTTCACTTGTAAAGGAACAGATTCCTACCAAAGTAAATTTAAACAAAAAGCAAGCATATTGTAAAGTAGAGCAGGTTAGCATTAAGGGCGCAGCACGTTAGGGGGTATAGGACCCAGAAAGGAGCACAGTTACTTATGTCCGTTAGCGAGAAATATATACCAGAAAAAAGGCACATTAGTGTGAACTGCATGGTTCGGCACTCTGATTTGAGCCAAATCATAATGCACGTCTTAACAAAAAAAACGCCGAAACACTGCTTCTAACAAGTATCCTTCCAAACTGATCAAAATATTATTAGAAGGATTGATATAGGGTACCTACTTATTTGTTTTTGTTGTTGTGAGATTTGTTTTCGTTTGTGATTTGTTTTCTGTGTTTGGTGTTTCACTACCAAACTAGACAGAACACATTTTTGCCTTAGGCCCCTAATGGATTGTTTACCGTTCACCCTATTGGGTTCGAATTCACGGAACGGCCAAATTTCCTCGAACGGGCTACGGCCAAGTTGAAATCTACAAATAAAGAAATTTACTTAACCTTTCTTTTGTTAGACACATAAAGAACATTCTTTATCCAAACAATTCTATCCTTAGTATCAAAATAGTTGAGTGAAATGATCATTGACTTACCGCTTCCAGTCGTCTGCGTGTTACTCGCTGCTTCCGCACCCGATTTTCCACTATCACGATTACTTTCAAGTAGCGCAATCTTAAACACGAAATCACATTACACGACTAGAAATCACCGAGAATAGAAATCTCAAAAAGTAAACAAACCGAAAAGGTAAACGACTGAGGACTTCGAGATCTTTGGTCGAACGAAGGATTCGGAACGGACGCGTCCGGAGGAATGAGCTCGGGCGTGGCGAGCGGGGGGAACTGGTCCTCGCTGGAACGGCCGTTCCTTTCACCGGATCTTTCCCCCGCTGGCCCCACCCGAGCCGTTCCTTTCACCGGGTGTTTCCCCCGCTGGCCCCGCCCGAGCCGTTCCTACGGACGCGTCCATTCCGAATCCCCCATTCGAATTTCCAGCCCCGTTGCACAACGGACTAGTAGTATTAGTAAATTTTACAAGTCTACAAGTCCTAATATTATTAGTACTAATAGTTTGTGTTGCACAATGATTCACTAGTCACTAATACTATTAGTGGAATTTTACAAGTTTACAAGTCGAAAGTATTAGTCGGCTGTCCGCCACAGTGTGGCAGGGACAGAAAAACAGTTGAGGTTTCTTCAACGTAAGGTTAGATATCCACTTCGCTTGTTTACGTTTTCGTTACCTTTGTTGTGCGAGTTCTCAAATCGTTGAATCTATAGTTTCTACTTTTCCTCTTACTCCTCGCTTTTTAAGTTGTAGCGTAATCATGCCGTGTAAACGCATCAAAAAGAGAAGGTTAAAAGTCTGCGTCCTTAACAAAATAAAATCAATGAAAGCGCTATTGTTTGGAGCATTCTCCACCCAAATTACGAAAATTGACAAGAACAAAGCCTGGCAGGAAGTTTATGATTACGTAGCCTCAATCCTTGCAGTTCCTCTTGGAAAGGACGGCTGTTATATGAGAGATGTATGGTGGCCAAACGCGAGGATCACTGGGAAAAGTAAAGTTTACTCTCGGTCTGTAAATTTTACGACGACGGTATTGAGAAAGTGGAATTTCATCTTCAAAAACACCAAAGTCAAACAGAATATCGTCCAACATGTTGAATAAATAACTCGGAATAACATTCTTTCACTAGAAAAAATACACTTGTAAACATTTTACCAGTCACCTTACTCTTGTAGGAAAATTAGTAGCGTCCACTAATATTTTCCTCCACGCTAATATTTTGTAGATGATTGTGCAACAGTTACTAATAGCACTAGTGTAAAAACACTAATATATTAGTCGTCTCCACTAATACTATTAGTGCTTGTAGATTTTGGTTATGCAACACAAATTACAAATTATTAGTTCGCTTACTAATAGTATTAGTTACAAGTCCGTTGTGCAACGGGCCCCAGGTGGTTAGTATAGCATCAAATCGAATCAAATCAAGTCAACTTCATCTATTCGTATAACGGACTTGATAAAACTAACGAGTCCTTCGGGATCAAATGCGATCCGCAGTAAACACTTGAACTGAATTTATTACAATTAAAGGTAGAAATACGACATTTGAAAATCACCGGGCATTGGGCCACATACTAAAGTCCTTGTCTCCTCTGGTGACCACTTCAGTTTCCCGTCCTCTTCTTCCTGTTACTAACATCCATGTTGTGGAACAAACAATACCCTCCTCTGAATAGATTGACACCACGGTGATCTGAACCTGGCCATATCTAACATCTCTTCACTTCTGTTTTAATTTTAAGTTTCATAATCATACAGCCAGATGGGTGGCTTGCGCTGTCGAGATGTTTCTCTAGGTCTTGGTGGTGATGCAGCTGGTTGTGACTCTTGTTTTTCTTGAGATGATATCCGACTTTCTCTTGATGGCAGTAGCACATTTGGTGTTGAGGTATTAGGTCGAAGGTGGGCTCTGTTCCTTCTCACCTCTTCACCTGCTTTAGTTTCGATTTTGTATGATCTGGGATGGATAGTGTGATTTATCACCTTCGCTGGTTCCCAAATTCCTTTCTCCACTTCTACTTGTACATGCTGTCCAGCATGGAGGGGAGGAAGAGGCACCGTTCCTCGATTGTAGTAGTGAGCAGCCATTTGTGTGGATTTCTCTAGGTTTCTCTGCACTATCTCTTTGGGTATATGTTGGGGATTTAGATGGGATGATACAATGGGGAGACCATCTCTCAGCTTCCGCCCAAAAAACAGTTGAGCTGGGGACAGACCTCCAAGTGATATAATGGGAGAATTTCTATACTGGAATACAGCTTGCTGAAGGTCTTGGTTTTTCCTGAGCAAGTTCTTAGCAATACTCACAGCCTTCTCTGCAAGGCCATTGGACCTAGGATAATGAGGGCTGGAGTGAGTCACCTGAAAGCCAAATTCCTCAGCAAAGGACCAAAAGGCCCTACTATTATATGGGACGTTGTCACAGATGCACTCCTCTATGACACCAAAACGTGCAAACTTGTCTTTGAAAATTCCCACCAGCTTTGCAGCAGTCTTCTCTGACAATGGATCAATTTCAATCCATTTTGAGTAATGATCATATATTACAAGATAATCTTTTCCTGCATGGGTCAGGATATCAGAACCTACTCGCTGCCATGGGCGGTCAGTTAATGGAAAGGGAAGGAGTGGCTCTCTCTGATTTGACCTAGCATACGTCATGCATGTGCTACAGGACTTGATGAATACCTCTATGTCTCTGGCCATTTGAGGCCAATAGAAGTGTTGCCGTGCCTTGGTCTTACATTTCTCAATTCCAAGATGTCCAGTGGAATGAATCTGCTTCATAATGGGAATTCTGAGTGCAGTAGGTATAATGATTTTATCCTGCACTATTAGAACACCTTCCTCATTCGAAATCAGATGAGATATGGCTGCATAGGGACGTATAGCTGCAGGCAATACTCTGGGCCAGTCATTAGTAACATACTCTAGAAGAGCTTTGGTAACTGAGTCTTCTTTGGTAGCTACAGTTAACTTGTTCAACCATTGGGTTGAAATGGATAATTTTGTATGAACAGAGTGGATAAATCTCACATCATGAGTCACGTCTGTTGGAACTTCACTGGGGTTTATTTTATGTCTGGAGAGATAATCTGCTAAATGCAGGTCTTTGCCAGGGATGTAACATATTTCCAAGTCGTATAGTTGAAGTTGAAGTCTCAATCTTCTAAGCCTAGCAGGGATTTGAGATAGCTCACGCTTGAATATTGACAAAAGAGGTCGGTGATCACTCTGCACGGTAGTTGGGCGTCCATATATGTAGAAATGGAATCTCGAGCATGCAAAGCTGATAGCGAGCATCTCCTTCTCTATTTGAGAATAATTCCTCTCTGCATTGCTCATGACACGAGAAGCATAAGCAACTGGGTGGCCTTCCTGCAGCAAACAGGCCCCAAGACCATGCTGAGATGCATCTGCCTGAACAACCACTTTAACTTTAGGGTCAAAGTACCTTAACACAGGAGGGGAGGCCAACAATTTTTTCAGACATTGAAATTCCTCATTTTGTTTGGGACCCCAAGACCAATCTGATTTGGAAGTTAAGAGAGCACGGAGGGATGTAGTCATTTCTGATGCATGAGGAAGGAAGCGATTCAAGTATTTCACCACTCCCAAAAAACGTTCTAAGTCTTTTCGTGTTGAGGGTGCTTGTGTTCGCTGAATGGCCTCTATGTGCTTTGTAGTTGGAGATAATCCTGATCCAGAGACTTTAAAGCCTACAAACTCAACTTCCTTCAGCCGAAACTGTGATTTCTTAGCATTGAAACGCACATTATTTTCCCGAGCACGGGTCATGAAAGCATCCATACAGGTATCGTGCTCCACAAGAGTTCGACCAAATACAATAGCATCATCAAAGTATATTCGCACATTGTGAAGACCTGCAAAGACTTCCTGTATTTTTTTAGTGAAAGTTTCTGGGGCTGATTTAAGCCCAAAAGCTAGCCTAAGGAATTTAAAAAGACCAAAGGGGGTACTAAAGGTGCACAATCTAGCTGATTCTGCATCTAGTTCAAGCTGCCAGAATCCGTTTGACATATCAACAACACTGAAGTATGCTTGTCCAACCATGTCAGCAAGCATTTCATCAGGTGAAGGGATCAGAGCCGGTTCAACCAGCAAAGCCTGATTTAAGTCCTTGGGGTCAAGACAAAGTCGAAGGTCACCATTAGATTTCTCAACAATCACTAATGGGTTCACCCAAGGAGTAGGTGAGGATACCCGCGCAATAACACCCATCTCCAGCAGTTTCTGCAGTGTGTTTTCCAATCGGGAGTGAATTGCTAAAGGAATACGTCTTGGTGGGTGTATGGTTGGGGAGCAATTGGGCTTTATCTGTAAGTGAACTTTTCCAGGGATGCAGCCTAGCCCCTCAAAAAGATCCGGATATTTTTCTAAATATGATGGTTTAGAGGAAATTTCATTCACTGGAACCAGTCGCTTAATGAGGCCAAGTTTACAAGAACTGCTGATACCCAAAATGGGAACTGCATCTACATCAGCTACAACAAAGTCTATGTGTGCAATTTGACCACTTCTTAGCTTGCAAAACATATTAATTACACCAAGAGCTGGTGTTTTGAAAGAGCTATCGCCATAAGACTTCAGTATAATATTTGATTGTTTCAAATCATTGCGCCCACCTCCAATCCTCTGGAACTCCCTCCAGGGCAGCACATTTACAGTTGCACCACAATCTAATTTGAAAACTACTCGTTTCCCCCGAATGAAGAGAGGTTCATGCCATGAAGTATTATTGTCAGTGTCAATGGCAGAGATTTGACGATTTATATTTGCAGTGGATGTTTCGATGAAATGAATTTGTTCTACATCCACCAGGTCAGAGTCTCTGTACAGACTGCAGACATCAGGGGTGTCATCTATAACATTGTGTGGATCCGGAGTGTCATCAATAACATTGTGTGGATCTTCTTCCACATCCACCTGGTGAGCACTTTTGGCAGCCTGGGGGCAAAATTTGGCAAAGTGATGCAACTGAGTACACTGATTACAGCGCTTATTGTAAGCGGGACAAGCTCGAATGGGGTGTTTGTAGCCACATTTTGTACACTGGAATGGCACGCGCTGGGGATTGTTGAATGGCTTAGTCACTGGTGATCGAAATGATCTGTGAACATTAGTTCTAATGGCATCTACTGACGTTCTATCAAGCTGAGATGCTGATGCGTCAATAATTTTTGCACTATTTTTGCTAGATTCAAACGCTCTGCACATCAGAATAACCTTATCTAGTTTTATGTTTTGTTCCCGAAGAAGAGATTTGCGTAAGTTGCTATCACTAATCCTTATAATAATTTGGTCTCGAAGGATTGAGTCTTCTTGATCTCCATAGTCACAATTTTTTACACCAAGCCTCAAATTAGTAAGAAATTCATCAAACGGTTGCCCTTCTTTTTGGGAGATAGATAGAAACTTGAAACGCTCCATAACGACATTATTGAATGGAGCACAATGTTTGTCAAATGCATCCAAAACGTCTTCAAGAGTCTCAGAATCCTCATCCAATCCGAATGAATTGAATAACTTGCGACCATCTTTGCCAATTACATTCAACAAAACGGAGACCTTAAACTGGTCTTTTCTATCTTTAAATCCACTAGCTCGTAAAAATAACTTAAATTCCTGTCGCCATTCGGGCCACAGAATCGCCGCATTTTCATCAAAAACGAAGGGTTCGGGTCGTACAGCCGAAAATCCAGAGGCCATTGTCACTGGCTTATCACAAACGTCAAGAAGTAACACAACGTTTTACTTACGTTTACAAAGGAAACTTGGGCGTCTGACACTTACTGCACCTTAGTCTTCTGACACCATGTTACGAGCGTTCATTAGGAACTACAAATAATAAGGGCAGTAAACACTTGAACTGAATTTATTACAATTAAAGGTAGAAATACGACATTTGAAAATCACCGGGCATTGGGCCACATACTAAAGTCCTTGTCTCCTCTGGTGACCACTTCAGTTTCCCGTCCTCTTCTTCCTGTTACTAACATCCATGTTGTGGAACAAACAATACCCTCCTCTGAATAGATTGACACCACGGTGATCTGAACCTGGCCATGTTGATAAAACAAGATGTCTGGTCAGCGGCTCAACGAGCTTCCCGCGTTTGATGGATTCAAATCGTGAGGGCCTCTAGATCAGGGGTCTCCAAACTATTTGCTCCAAGGGCCTTATCATAATGTGGAGGTGATGGGGCGGGCCAACAGGGGGTTCTGGGGGTCTAGGCCCCCTCTGAAGGGGGTCATGGGACTCGAAAAACGGACTTCAGATTTGTGTTCAGCACCCCGAAAAACCCCTTAGAGAGTAGGTTTGAAAGGGATTAAACAGAGTTTATTTTTGAGCAATTTTGATGAAAAATCGCGAAAATAACCATAGCGTTTTATCGAAAAACGGACTTCAGATTCGTGTTCAGCACCCCGAAAAACCCCTTAGAGAGTAGGTTTTTATTTTTGAGCAATTTTGATGAAAAATCGCGAAAATAACCATGAAGGAAGCGTTTTATCGAAAAACGGACTTCAGATTCGTGTTCAGCGAAAATAACCATGAAGGAAGCGTTTTATCGAAAAACGGACTTCAGATTCGTGTTCAGCACCCGAAAAACCCCTTAGAGAGTAGGTTTGAAAGGAATAATCCATGTTGGTCCAGCGACGCCCCGATTCTTGAGCCAGCTCTCTCACTTAATTTAAAGTGCCCTTTCAAAGTTTTGTAAAATCCCTAAAAACCTCAAAAAAAGTCAAGGCGGCCTAAATTGGTGTTCTTTTTGAAGAACACTCCACGCCCCTCCCCAGGTCCGTAAGTCAAATCATTCCCGATTTATGGTGCCAACATTTGCGTTATTTTGGTTTATTATTGTTTTTGTTTTGATATCAGTAACCTAAAGACGTAGTGATGTAGTAAAGTGGATACTGGAGTGAACTCCTAAAAGGCTTTGTAGCCGATACACGGGTTGAAGCATTCTGATAACCATTAAAAAAAACGCTAGTCTAGTTGATGTCCAGATATTTATGTTAGAGAATGATTTATTAAGTTTGGAAATTGATTCATTGTTACTTTCACCCACTGCCAGGACTGCAGTGCCATCTGCAAATGTTGCTGTTGTGCTTTGGTGTACTTCTGGTAAGTCACTGGTGTACAGGAGGTACAGTAGTGGGCCAAATACACTTCCTTGGGGTACACCAGCGTTAATTTTCATTGGCATTAAATATGCATCGTCCTGTTTAATGCGAAAATATCTATCTGATAAATATGATCCGAGCAACATTCTGATAGGGCAGCATCCTCTTGAGCTTACATTTCAAGCCTTCGTGCCAAACTTTATCAAAAGCTTGAGACAGTCTAGAAAGATGGCTGAACATACCTTCTTCTGTTCTAGCGCTTCTTCTATGATAGTCACAATTTGGTGTACCTGATCAATGGTGGAGTGCTGTGTCCGAAACCGAAACTTTACCAAAAGTGAAGTGACAATATCTACAACAGTGAAGTGAAATATCTAGTTTAAGGGACGTCCTAGCTCTCCTTGTTAACGGGTATTTTTAAATGAAACCTTTTTATATTCCTAGTTCCGAATCCTTAAGTTAAGTTATTCTGTGTAAATGTAAATATAGTCTTGTAGGGAACTAGTTATCTTGGTTCCTCGACTAATTTTACTTTCTCTTCTGAAGGAAGATAGTGGTTTTTAGGCAAAGTTCTGGTTAGCGAATCAGTTGGAGTGGGGAAGGAGTATTTAGGAAGTTTCCATAGTGTTAACCGATGACTCCGCAGCATCAGGCTCAAACTGCCAGAGAGGATGGAAATTAAGTTACTATATGTGATGTTTCCATGACACATAGTCCGCGTACACCAGTCGCTCTAACTTGGAATCGGATGGATATTGAGCAGAGGAGGTCGATGATTCCAGAATTATAGCTGCTACATCAGACTTCGTATCTCAGAGGTGAACAGAAGAGGTTGAGCAGAGGACTCGATGTTCCCAGAATACAACTTCTGCGAACATCAGAGTTCTTACTCGAGGGTGAGGCTAAAAGGTGTACCTACTGTAACCTACTCCCAAGAGGGGGTCATTTGGGGTTTTTAGCAGTAATAACGCAAAGTTTTCAGCTTAAGAGAGAGAGCTCACTGACCAAGGGAAGTCTCGGCCCGGTATCCATGTATTAACACCTGGTCGTATGCCGGCCCTCGCGCCTTGGTCCCTCCGCTACTCCTGTTTATTGGAATAATTATGTGTCTTCGGATGAGTTCCCTTACAAGTCTAATAGTGTGATAATTCTATTCGAAAGTGTTGTATTTTACCGCAACAGGCTTAGACAGTAGTACAAACAACATTTGTCGCTAAAAACCACGTTTTTTCGGCATTGCATATAAAAACGTTTATTAATTATAATCAAGAACTATAAAACGACTGTTCAAGATTCTACTAAAACATAGAATGTTATTCTCAAATTTCAAATGAAATTTTGGTTTTCATGATAGGATTTCATTTGGGAAAAGTTTAGAATCCATTTATCAGTCCATTGAATCGTTAATTTCTTAAAAACAGTGCAAATTTCTGGACAAAAAAGGAAAATTCCATGAAAGATAAAATTAGACGAGAAAATTCGCTCATAAGGTGATGACTGAATAAGTTTCCCTTAATATATTGCAACCATGAAAACATCAACTCTTAGTTTCTAATTCTTTTCCGAACGAAACTATCACAAGACATATCACAGAAAGGAATTCTTTTACAAAGACAGTTGATAATGTTGATCCTGGCTTAAAAATGATAGAACATCGTAAACTACACAGTTCGTGCCTCAGGGTCTTCTGTGGCAATATCAACTTGATACCCTTTCTCGTTTCCTTTTTTTCGCACCAACGTTCAACCAACTTGAACATTTAAACTGAGCATTTTTCTTGAAGCGTCCACGGAAAACAAGCAATGTCAACATTTGTATAACGCTTGCTCAAATACACCGTGAATACAAACAAGCGAGGCCGTTGAAAAGAAAATTACAGAGAAAGAGGTTTTAAAGGGACTTGTATACTCCATTGTACTCGCTTGACTGGTGTTTCATTTATCGTGAACTTTACCATTAAAACTTGTGGCGGTGCAGGTCGCAAAATTACTGCCCAACGGTATGTGACAAGTGTGAAAATATTTGAACAAGGTAAGTTTTACACGTGTCTTCCGTTGGTCATTTTTAATACCTAAATAAAATGTGTCACTGTCCGTGAAAAACAAGTGACACATAGCTTCTTAGTCTAGATCACATTAACGTATAGATAATGTTTTAGATTTTTGACGTTTTAGAAATTCTTGAGAGATTTAAAACATAAGCTTGTTTGATTCTGAGGCCAGAAATACAGAGGGATGTATTCCGGCACTCAACGACTCCTTCAAAAGGTTAGGCGACCTGTATTGCTGATCTGTGGCTCTAATTGTATTGCGGATAGAATGATGATACAGATTGAAATCGGTATAGCATTATTAAACCGTTCCAGGACCACTAGAATCTGATGAAATGATGGTTGGTGGATTCTGCGTCAACTCATGCGCAGACTGATAAATTAATTTCTGAGCAATATAACTCATGGGCTACCGACAGTCTAACTCACACATTTATGGAAAATACCATCAAAATCGGATAAAACTGTAGAAATTTGGCTTGATGCAAGGATCCTTACAAGTCAGACACAAACCCACACACAGACGGACACCAAACGAAAGTTTTACAGATTGGTCTAAAACACGAAATGCGAATGGAAATTTGGATGCTCGAGAACAAAAAAGTTTCATCTTCCCGAAGTAAAGACGAAGCTACGGCAACCTGAAGGTACATAGCTACATACCATACCAAAGTACAGGTAGCATACCTAAATACCTGTAGGTAGTATAATTGAATCACCTCCTATAAAATTATTGAAATATGAAATCACTGTAAATAATTACATAATGGCTTACTATTTCTTCATAAGATAATCTTACCACATGGCTGGTGGCCAGTACATGAACATTAAAAGAACTGTGAGACACAATTACCGATATGGTTTTGAAAATACCAGCCTTTTCACAAATCAAGTAACTCTAGATTGGTTTATTTCACTCATTTTGCTTCCGTGTTTATTTGTAGACGGCGGAACCTTTGTGAGCAGTTTAAGGGCATAAAAAAAACTTGTTTCTCCAAAATTTCCATTGGTTTTTCAAGTTTTGGGAAATTCTAAACAACTTAATACCGAATACAGGGAAACGTCAAATGTGTCATGATGATTCCAGACCCATCTCCAAGTTACCAATGTTTGCCTCCAAGTAAATTGTGCACCTGGTGCTTTAGCAGGTCTTTGCTTATTTGGATGAGACGCAAATTCGTCACCAAGATGTCCAACTGTCCAGTAAGATGGACTTATTTAATAATTAAGTAAGAAACATACAAAAACACAAAAGTATATATTTTTGTAATGTGAGACTCAAATTACCGAGAGTTAAAAATACATTTACTCAAATGATTGCCCCTCTTCCCTTTCAATTTAATTTGTTATTGAATTAGCTATTTGATTATTAACGAGATTGCAAATACTTGAATGCGAACGTATTCCCAATCATTGTAACAGGGAAACGTTTTCATAACCAGATAAAAAGGTTGTTTTGAACAGGAGTTTGGTATTTTAAAATTAATTCCCAGTTAATCATAAATTAATTCTCTCGTTACATGAGAGCAGAGACATAAGAAGTCAACGAGCGAACCTCATTTGGCCCTATAATTAATTAAACTGCTTAAACAAAATAAAAAAGATTCATCCTGTTAACCCCCAACTGCAACTCACGGTGAGTTACTCACCTAACTATTATCAGACATCATTTGATGTGATAAGGTGACTGTTGTTAAAGGGACGTCAGATTTGAATGGATGAAAATTTGGTGTTGAGCTGCGAAATTTCCCTAACCCCTAGTGTGGTTTAGGATGTTGATGGTCCCCTACGAGTTTCATCGATCTGAAATCAATACTCAATCAATCTCAATCAACAATCAGGTCAATTTCAACATCAGGTTTTAGTAGTCCGACCGCCCTCAATCTTTCAGGGTGGTCGGGAGAATAAGCCCATTTCGCTAAGAATACTATTATTTAAAAATGTAGCTAATACCAGTTTTAATATTGAAAAACGAAATAAAGTGTCCAATTATGACGTAATAATAAACATTCATTTTATCGCTTTGAAATTGATATGAGGCTATCAGACCATTTTCTCCCAGGTCCATTTCGCTGGCTCCCCTTCTGTAAACACTCAGGAGGAGAGGAAATATGGCAGAACGCTTGATGGAGATTATCAAACGCTCTCTATGAAATTTAACAGCGTTCAAATCACAGATAATGGGTGATAGATTTTGTGAATAGATGTTGAATAAGGCAAATTTGACTGTAAACACACCGAGAACAGTGAGCAAACATGGCAGAGCTCTTGATGGGAATTTTCAAACGCACTCTGGAGATTAAACAGAATTCAAATTATAAATAATGGGTGATAGATTTTGTGGAAATACCGGAGAATAGAGTTCGAATAAGGTATGTTTGACAGTAAACACACTGAGAACAGTGAGCAAACATGTTGGAACTCTTGTAAATCTTTATGGAAATCGTCAAACACTGTCTATAAGACTAACAGCATTCAAATCGAACATAATGGGTGATAGATTTTGCGAAAATACCGGAGAGTAGATTTTGAATAAGGCATGTTTGACTGTCAACACACCGAGAACAGGGACCAATCATGGCGGAACCCTTGGCATGTTCGATTATTGGGAGCATATCGATAGCCTGTGATGTCACGAGAAACCCACCAATGGAGGACTAACAGTCAAACTTGAAGATTCTTTATGTAAGAATTCTATGACGTACGATTATGTAGTAACACTTGTCGTTGAAACTGACAAAAAGACGATTGCGAGGACAAATGTTGTAGGCATTGTTTCAAATGCTATCACCTGAGCTGGGAGAGCTCGTTTTCCTTTTATCTTGATCAAACTTGTTCAGATCTAGTGTTTACTCCGGAGGCCTCTTACGTAACGACGAGGAGCATCTCGCGCTGCCAACATCTCTCGCCTTTGGAGCGTCGAATGAGTCTCTTATATTATGTAGGTGGGAACCGTATTATCTCGGATTGTTACCTAACTCGAGATAGCGACCGGCATAAGGAATTCAGTGTCACGGATCGCTTACTACACCTTCCTTCCTTCCTTCGACAGGAACTTACCTCTTCCACAGCGGCCTCCGACATTCTGCGAGAACTTCAAAAATGGTCAAGGTAAGAAACCGTACAATAACATCTGTTACATCTACAAAAAGGAAACGTTAAAATCAATTTTAGATAAAAATTTACTATTCTCAGCAATCGACCAACAAAACAAATTAGATACCCTGACCCATCCAAATTTGTTGGTGTACGATTCAAAAATTCCAACAACAACAACAAAAACAATTAAAATTCAATTTTTTGCTCTGGACACAATGAACAGGAACGTTAAAATTTTTACTAACGAAAACAATGAGATATTGATTCCAAACTTGGATAAAAACCGACCTTGAAATCGTTACATTTTACTATAACAGGTTGTGTTCAATTGTATTTTTTTGTATTTGTGCTGAAGGTGTATGCGACAACTGCTGTAGGGACTCGATGTGTATACTTGATTAAGTTGTCTTGAAATGCAAAGTATATTCATCAAAATTTATATTATTTGTGTGTTCAACGAACATCACACAATGAATAGCCGGCAAATCCACTGTGACAACCTAAAGATTTGCAGCAGGTATAAGCTCAATAGGGGTAAATTTTCATCTGTCAATAGAATTAAGAAATTCAGCTTTTGCTTTTCAGCAAAACTGAAAAGCTTTGCAGTTTTGTGTGAATATTGCCCAATTTATGTTATTTATAAGGTCGGTATTCATAAATGTTCAATGAATGTATTGTCCGTATGTTCAATATACGCATTAAATCTCAACTTTCTCAAACAAACAAACAAAAAGTCAAATCTTCCCTCTATACAATATTAGAATAGATACGGATAATTTGTTAAAATTCTCCATCGGTTTGTTAGAAAGGTCAGGAAAGGCGAGTTGTCAGTTTTTTCTAGTATTTCTGTGTGGTTTGTTTTGTTATGGCTGATTGGTTGGTTCTGTTTTCTAATGTGATAATTCAATCACCGAGTTCTTTTTAGATGAAATTTTCAATATTGGTTGGATTACGCATCTTCAACTGAGTTGACCCTGTTTGTTATCTTAATAATGTTACCTATTCAATATTTACTTCGCCTAATTCCCTTGGTTTATTTTGCAATAGTTGATTGGTTGGTTCTGTTTTCTAATGTGATAATTGATCACCATGTTCAATATTGGTTGGATTAATCTTCAACTGAGTTCCTGTTTAGTTATCTTAATAATGTTACCTATTTGTACCTGAAATCATAAACAGATTATTGTAGGAAATTTTTGCTTAGGGTTCAAAAAAGTGATTTGATGCAGAATAATAATTTATAGAAGTTTTGGTCCAGCTTGAGATAATCAGCTTCAGGTGAATAAGACGATTGCGGTCTTTTTCTTAAAGCTTTATTTTTAATTTTCGGCTATTCTCAAGTAGCCATCTTCAGGGAAATACATAGTTTTGATGGGATGGATACACATTGACGAATGTCAACCATTGAGGTAGGAAAGACTATCTAAGAGTACCTGAAAAGTAGCAATGAAGTTATTCTTCTTCTTTTAGTTCTTGTTTATCAGAAGTTGTAGATACAACGTTTAAAATTAAGAAAGATGCGCTGATTTGGGCATGCCGAGTGACAAGAACTTGAGACGTTGGAGGACCACTCTATGCATGAATATAAAGCTTGTAAACCTCCTCTGCGTCCGGTTTCTAGTGGTTTATGAAGTTCCCTTACCTCAGCCGGTTTAATTAAACTCACACTAGTTGCCGGTAGGTAGTTGGGATACAATTAGGTAGCCGGTTCACATTAGGTATTGATTGGATTTCTATGACGTCGGTCTCATATCGTCGCCGCCATTGTCCTTCAATCGAGGAGAACAGAGCAGTTCATAGGAGGCCAGTTCGACCGCAACCTGCATAACAACCCATGTTTGAGACGAGGAAATTAACTTCATTTCGGAAGTCATGAAAATCGTGCGTTTTAAATGCACCAAATATCCCGAAGTGGGCTGGAGTAACTACATTTATCTGTATTAAAGGCCAGAATGACACATGGGTCGAAAATTTGTCAAGATGTTGAAGATTTCTCAAAGTTTTTGCGTTTAGAAGGGGGGGGGGGGGGGCGAAAAAGCCATATACACCTATCATGAGGAAAAAACATAACAAAACAGAGGTTGTACGAAAACGTTCCCCCGAAATTCAAGAGTTATAGACGTTAAATCGATTTGGACGGACAAGTCATGTGATGGTTATGGTTAGTTGGCCCCTTCGCGATTTTAGAATCTGTCGCCTTGGGAGATGAATCGGACGCCTGCAAGCGTCTGGATTATCCTCTGAGCGTGGCAGAGCAAAATTAATGCATCCACCTCCTCGGAAGGGGCAACTATACCATTCCATCACTTCACGGTCATCATTAGAAACAGAACAACTGAATGTACATTCGAGAGTTATTCAGTGACAGGTGAAAGGGAGCTGTGAAACTAACCACCCATAACATATTGTAGGCCAGTCAATATCGACATAAAAAAGAGCAAACATTGCAAACGCGCAGCTATCTACGATTTTTTCATATGTTGATAGGACACCCACGGGTAGTTTACACCCAAGCTTGCAACCCCGAAAACCCTGTGCTAGCAACGTATTGCGTTAAAAACCACGAAATTTTTGCCGATTTTCCGGTTTTTTCCTTATAACTCCTAAACTAGCCGTGTCTCGGTAACTCTTGTCCTATGCGTTTTTTAAGTAGATTACATTTGCTACAATTTGAGCTCAACATGAGCGCTATAGGTCTAATAGTTACGGAGATACGGCAATTTGAAAAGTGACGATTTTTTCCAAAAAGCGAAATTTTTGTGTTAAGGTCGTATTTTGAGCCTCGCACCGGCAAAAGTAATGTAATGTATTGGTTATAATTCGTTTCTGAAAAATCTATGACGACTGCAGGCTCTGTTCTGGTCTCAAATTGAAGCTTATTACATTCCCTTCAAAGTCCTTTCCCTTAAACGAGCACTTTAGCCAGTACGAGGCTCAAAATATGACCTTAACACAAAAATATCGCTTTTTGGAAAAAAACGTAAGTTTTCAAATTGGCGTATCTCCGTACCTACTGGACCTACAGCGCTCATGTTGAGCTCAAATTGTAGCAAATGTAATCTACTCAAAAAACGTATAGGACGAGAGTTACCGAGACACGGCTAAGTTAGGAGTTATAAGGAAAAAACCGCAAAATCGGCGACAATTTCGTGGTTTTTAGCGCACTACGTCGCTAGCACAGGGTTTTCGGGGTTGCAAACTTGGGTGTAAACTACCCGTGGGGGTCTTAACAACATATGAAAAAAAACTGCAAATTCTTTCACTGGGGCTTATTATTCAATTGGCTTGCGTTCATGATTTGAATTTCTACTAAGCTTTGGAGTGTGCGTGTTTCATTGGTGATAGAGTGATTATTGAATTTCAGGAGGCACACAAATATGATCAACTGATCAATCCAAGTAGGTATTTTGGTTGAGAACAGATTTACGTGCTCTATGCATATCTACATCTTCTACACCCTTTGAAACGTAAACCATGACATTTTCAGGGGGGCTTAGAATTTTTTTTTTCAACAGCGATTACAATGGTTTATTATTGAATAATAAACCAAAATCGTAGATAGCTGCGCGTTTGCGATGTTCGATGTATAAATAGATTGGCCTATTGCTGTTGTATCAGCAAATGATTAAGCCCGTCTGGGCCTATGGCTGCCAACTATGGGGCTGCACAAGCAATAGAAATGTCAAAACTATCCAGACACTCCAAAATAAAATCTTGAGGACAATTGTCTCACCGCGACCTCAAAGTGGGAATGGTGAGTGACGCGACAAGAAGAATTGGAGCGGATTACGAAATTCGGGTGCACAGACACCAAAATCTCAAAATCCTGTATACCCTGGACAACAGCGAAGAGGTACGGCGACTCAAGAGGACCGAACCGCTGGACCTAGTTGTGACCGGGCGCTGATTAGTGTTTATGACTTATAGTGGTCTTAGATAAAGATCTACTGAACCACAAAAAGTGACATTACTTCAGTGTAAATTAAGTTGCTAGATGATTTGTATTAATTTATATCAGTTGTAACAATAAATAAATAGGAAAACAATTTCGGTCCTGTCTACTCTTGAAAGCGGTACCACCCCATGACTGTACCAAGGTGACAACGCTATCGTCATGCCATTAGCTTCAATGACATTTTCTGTGTTTCTGTACGACATGGCGAGAAAAAAAAGTTATCTTTTTCATAAACATTTCGAATCTTCAAGTGGGAATTTCAGTGTTCCGTTGTCAAGTATCGATTCAGTTCGGCCGACATTTTTCTTCGACAGCTGAAGAACTTTGTATGGATGACTTGACGTTAATTCCAGGACAACAGACGATCCTATTCCCAGTCAAGCCTGAAGCGGTAATGGAGCAGTTTTGATCCTTCAAATGGTATGAATTCAACCCAGATCTCGTGGCTAGGGACCAAAGTTTATACCCAAACTTTATGGGTTTGCCATGTATAAGTTGTTTTGATGAATGTTCCTCATGATAACGAAAAAATTGTTTCGTCAATAGTGATGTGAGATGCACCAATGATGGAGAAAATCCTGAAGTTTGAGTCTATAAGATTCAAGTAGCCCCTCACCTTCGAGAATTAATCTTGAGGCGCAGGTTCGTGTAGTCTGACAAGTGGAAATTTCTCATATCCAGAAATGTGTTACTGCGCACTGATTTGGATACAAAAGCGCTAAATGTCTGACTGGGGTTCCCAAAACTTGGGAATATATTTTGGTGTAAGATAACCTGTAAGCAATAGGTGCTAACGCTCCCCATCGCATTAAAAAAGTGATTGTTTTGAAGAGCATAAAGATAGCTCTGACCCCTGATCAGAGCTACATCTTCAGGAGAAAATATTGCCTAAAACCATTCCACACAGGACTGCAATTGATGAGGGCTCTTGTTATTTTGCTCTTTGACATCCGTGCTTTGTTGGTAGAAGTCGATTCATACTCAAATCATAGGACTTCGTCATTCCACTACAATTTTCGGTTACCACATGACTTCTCTACAGGGTGTCCCGGAGTTATGCACAATCCGACTCCTACGTGTTCTACAACTCATTTCCAACCAAAAATTCCTCTTAGCAAATTTTTTCCAGAGGCCTCGTTTCTGAGCTATTCGCGATTTAAGATTTTTTTCGTATTTTCGATCTTAAGTCATTAAAACTGTCATAACTCCCTCAATTTCGGAGATAGCTCAAATTTGATGACACCGTTGGAAAGAACGTTAAATTTTCTATCTATTTGATGTCAGGAAACATTTTTTTAATTGCACTGAAGATGTGCGATTGCTGCGCGAAACGGCAGTTTTGTCAAAATCTTAAAATCGCCTGTTTTTCAACCCCCCTAGAAACCCAATAAATGCTTGACGCAGAACTGTGCAGACCTGGTAAAACGTGCGCCAAAATGTCAACTTTCCAACGGTGTAGTCGTTTTGGTTTTTAAAATATTTTTAGTTAAGGAAATGGTGTTTAAACTGCAGAAAAACGTGTGTTTTCTGTTAAAATTTAGGTTTTTCCAAAAGTCTAGACGAAAAAAGGTTGGAGGAGGGATATACGCAACTTTTCTCGCTGAATCGAATGGTGACAACGCCAGAACTCTCAAGTAACGATTCAAGTTAGTTTTGTCGGATGCATAAACCCGTTCGTTTGTGAACAGCGTCTACGGCATTTCTAAGCTGTCTAGCCAAAGTCAGGATAATCGAAGATCTGGTAGTAATAACCTAAACCTTAGTGACAGAAAACAATTAGTAGATAAAAAACAGATAGTTTACTAGATAAGGAGGGATCAGTGACATAAACAATATGATCTATCAATATTTTTTCCTCAAACTATCCGACGCGTTCGCTAGGGTGTGAGTTGTACACAGGAGGAGTGTGACTCCCTTGCTGCTTCAGAAGCATTACCATTGGCAAAACCGTTCAAAAAATCATGTCAACATACTCACATGTGGTATAGCTACTCAACTGAAAGCGAATTATCGCAATCAATCGTAAATGAACACAAACAATAGCTGTCTCTCAGATCTTTGATTATCCTGACTTTGGCTGGACATATTGGAAATGCCGTAGACGATGATCACGAACGAACGTTTTCATTCATTAAATTAATTTTCATTTTTCATTTTTAAATATTTATTTTTTAATTTAAATCTGAACAATCTTGTTTAAACTCTAACTCTTTGTATGATCTCGATTTAAACCCCAATATCTTACCATTGTCCAACAACTGGATAACATGTTCGAGTCAATAAACATTTTACTTAAATTGAATTTGGTCAGAAACAACAAATTATCAGCATTGCAACACCCAATGCTACGGTCAAATCAAATTGGGGTTGATAATACACGGCGCACAAAGCAACCCCTCCTTCAAGACCGGGGGTCGTGCGGGTCATTGCATATCCTTGCTCCTGACCAAGACAATGCCTCCTCCGTAGTTTTAAACATTAGGTCTTTTTTAGTGATACAGAGTGCACCAGGACTTATGCACAATCCGACTCCTACGTGTTCTACAACTCATTTCCGACTGCGATGAGTTGCATTCATCTTCCTGACTATTGGAAAAATCGCAATTTTAACAGAAAACACACGTTTTTCTGCAGTTAAACACTATCTCCAAAATTGAGGGAGTTATGACAGTTTTAATGACTTAAGATCGAAAACACGAAAAAACATCTTAAATTGCGAATAGCTAGAAAACGAGGCCTCTTGCAAAAAAATTGCTAGGAGGCATTTTTGGTCGGAAATGAGTTGTTGAACACGTAGGAGTCGGATTGTGCATAACTCCTGGGACACCCTGTATAAATGCCACGCTTTGATGGAGCACCTAAACCCAATACTTTAGCTGTCGTGTTTAACCCCACTGCTTCTATCTATATTTTCGTATCGAATGAATCATTATGGGCGGCCATACACGAGCATTTTTTCTTGCAGGAATGAGGATTCAGCTGTAATAGCTTTTTATTAGTCATTCTTACCCGACGTTCTTCCCTCTTAACGAAATCCTGAAGAAAAACTGACAAAATCCCCTATCCTCTTAGCCATTAACAAAATTAAGTAAACCGTCAGCATTGTTCGTTGTGGGTAGGTTTTTTCTCTTCCTCTTCTCTCTTTGAAAGGATTGGTGTCCTGTGGGGCTGAAAGTGTGTCCTCTCACCCTATCCTGCAGTTTTTACGACTCATCATAGGGAAATGGGAACAACTTGAAGGAAAGGAATCCCCACTGATGACAACTAAACAGAACGAACTAACCAGAACTGAGCCGATTCATACTCAAACCATAGGATTTCAACATTCCTCGGTTTTCAACGATTTTCGGTTTCCGCTTGACTTCTTTACAAATTTCACACTTTTCGATGGACCAGCTAAGCCCAAAACTTCAGTGATTGTGTTTGACCCCCACTACTTCTGTCGGTTTCTTCGCCGATTTGTTTTTCTTCTCGATCGATTGGTAGAGATCATAGACGAGCACTCTTTCTTGAAGGAACGATGAGTCAGTCGTAATAGCGTGCAACAGACGAGCATTCTTACCCTATATTATTTTCTCTAAGCGCAGTCCTAGAGGAAAACTGATCGAAATCCTCTCGGAGGTTGCAAATCTCTACAAGGGATTTATAAATATTAAATCTAAAATTAAGTAGAGATTCCTTATTTTTGAGAGGTTCGTGCGTATATTCCAAACTATTTCACTATTGTCGTTAGGGTTGTTATGAGCTGTTACGCTGTTTTGTAATGGGTTAGCGAATTTAAGGGCAGCATTATTAACTTGTTCATATACGTGATTGTTAATTTCTTGTTTTACCATATGGGTTTGCTGGTTACTTATTGTAAAGTAGTGATGTTATTCGATTTTTGACATTTTATAATACTCTACCATTTCATGCCCTGAAAGGCCATAGCTGCTGTCGAACTATTCCACCAAATAATAAACCCTTTGAAAAACTTTTTGGAATAATCTAGTCGATCCCCATTTCACTCCATAAACCTAATATTGTCATTTTAAACATTGTCAACTTTTTTCCACACAAAAATTATACTTGCAGACCTGTTTCTGTTCTTACACCATCGACAGTATACTACTGCATTAAGTACTGTAAGTGAACACGGCTCATATGCCTATTGATAATAAAAAATTGAAGATTTCACTCTTTTTTTATGGAAACAAACTATTTTGTCTATCTTGTGTTTTTGTTTAAGGATTTTCTTTATTCCGCCCCATCCAACTTACTTTATAAGCTTTTTCGCTACAACTTCATTAGTTAAGTACCTCTTAAGATTATTTCTAACGTTTGAAGGATCTATATAGATACCAGGAAGCTATGTGACACACCCTATTGCTTCCCATATTTAACACTAAACTGCTATTGTAGCTATCACATAGACAAATAGATATATGGGCCTGGGAGAAAATCCAAGTTTTCCCAGTAGACTATCTTTCATGAGGATGAAATATAAGTTGTTATCCAGCTTAAACGAGTTTTGATTATCCTCTAAGAACAGGAGGGCGTTCGAAAATAATCAACGTTAAACAATTTGCCACTTGAACATAAACTTCAAATGAGAGTTAAGGGAATCGGCACCATCTTTGATAGAATCAAACCTAGCGATTTTGGGCGTCCGAATGGCCGATTTTTTAACTTTTCCTAAAGATTATCTTCAGATGACTAACATCATCATTTTTAATTGTATTTGAAGTTCACGGCCTTTCTAATAGTTCTCATAATCTACGGATTATTTGTAGGGTACCCCAGGGATTTTAGATATCCGTAGATAGGCTTGCCACTGTGGTTTACGATGTCCTAAGCTGCCAGCCCCAGTCCGAATTTCGTTAAGCTGGTGACGGATAAACGAAGAGCTTTTCCCGAGAAATGACGTCAATAGTCTTAATTCGCCTCTAACTCGCAATAAAATAAAAATGTTGTCAATCGTTTAGGTGCTGACCAATACCAGTTTCACATGCACTTGCTGGTGCTAGGTACCTATAAGATATTGGATTGTGACCATCAGCTAATCAGTACATTCCGTACCACTGATAATTTACTCTCTAACTCTCTTTCGTATTTTTGCAGAAGTACAGTTTTCGAGGGATGATGGCTCCCGTTTTCACCCCTTTCGATGACAAGTAAGTAATGAATTTCAATTTTAGCTCTCAGTATAGGAAACATTTGCCCACCACTGAAGAAATGTTAAGTAATCAGACCGCGAATATTTGTTTAAATTTCACGATAAACTATGGTTGATCATGTTAACTTATTCGATGATTGGGTAAATTGTGTAATCAAGAATAGCTTTTAATTTTTTAAAGAATAGGTTTTACGACAAACAACGTTTATGGATTGTTACGATTTTGTTGAGGTTTCAATAGATGTTTCAAAACGTTTTTCTGCATATTGTTGTGCACGAATTCTTTAATTTTTCCACTCACGGGTACCTTGCCTTGCGTTGTCTTAACTTGACTAACTCAACTTACCCTACCTTGCCTTGCCTTAACCTAACTTGAACCAATTATACTCAACTTCCCTAACCTTAACTTAGGTTAATTACGTTGCTATTTCTTACCTTACCTTACCTTAAGTTACGTTTTTTCCTTGCCTTGCCTTACCTTGCCCTAACTTTTAAATTAACCCATCTTTACTGAACCCCCGCTTTACCTTCTTTTTTCATAAGTGTCATTTACGCCTACCGAACGTAACATTCATTTGATTTTGATTATGAAAGGCGAGCAAGCTTGGCATTTAACTCTTTGGATTCGAACCAGTACTGGCGGAGAATGAAGACGGCACTGCAAGACTGGTTGCAGACCTGAAAATTCGCGTTTTTTGGATGTAGAAAGGGTGGCGGATTTGAATGCACGCGTAGTTGACGCTGACGCCTCCTCCTAGAGCTCAAATATGATCATCAGTTTCCCAAAATGCAACCAATGCAGAGCATAGGAAATATGACAGGGCAGTCGAGGATATGAGAGGATCTTCTACGCCCTTAGTGATATCCTGCGACGGCTCCTCTCACAAAGAATACGACTGCTTCCTAAAAGCAGGAGCAATTGTCCTGTCGGATTCGAGGCTCAAGGAGGAAAGTACGCTGCCTTGGGCTTGAAGATCACTCAACAAGGGAGATGGGCCTCAACCCACTTCCTTTCTTTTGGATTATAAAGATCACGGGAAACCCTCAACAGCCCAACAACCCATTTAGCCTAAATGATTTAGGGCAGCTCTTCAAAAAAATAAAATAAAAACATAAAGAATAAAAATTAAATAAAAAGATATTTTGAAAAAAAAAAAAACAAAATGGGTTATCGGAAACCTCTAGGCACTATCAATACAAAATGCCTCCATCATCTATGGGATCACCAGCACCTCTATTTCGGATGCGCACACTTATAATTCACTCAATACACTTAACGCCCACAATTTCCACCGATTTTTAACGAATTTATGAGAGATTAGTACAGATTGAAAAAATTACTTGCTCCACTGTATCATTTATGAACCATTATTTTCAGATTTCAACTGAAACTGGATGGGATTCCAGCGTACGCCAACTTCCTGAAGAACAATGGAATCGAAGCTGTCCTTGGTTAGCGACTTATTCATCAGTTATTCTTAAATAAAATTAACCTTGATAGTATCAAATGTCTGTTGGTCAGAACGTCAGATATCGTTGCAATTAAGCCTGCTGGGTCTGCCGTGATCCAGGATGTCCAAGTTGTCAGTGGCAGGAATTACCGATCTGTTTGGAAACTGCTTTTCCTAACGAACCCAATGGTCTCATGCATACAACTCAAAGTTTGCTTATATCCATCTATGTTTCAACATTCAAAATACCTACAATGCCCATCCGATTTTGACAAAAGCGATCTTAAAATGATCAGTTAGTTCTGGCGCACAACATTGGCTCAGTCAGCACCTCCAAAACATCCTTCTACTTCATGAACGGCGCTTTCCTTCGCCACTGATTTATTTGGTTCCCGAACTTTTGTTCGGGTTGTTAGTTGAGGGAAACAGTGACAACTGGAGAGGCATCGATGGGTGGCTATGGGTGTTCTGAGTAAAGCATGGGACGGAACATTTTAATTTAAGATACCTACGGAAATATAAGACTTACGAACTGACTTGAGTGGTACCCAACTATTCAGATGATTGGGTCATTTGATTCTGGTATTTTCACTTCTTCAGAACCGCTGCCTGTCTGATTTTAACTGGAGCTGTGAGGCATGGGTTGGATTATTGATTGGCGATGGACAGAAGTTTTGTATTTCGTACATGCCACTGTAAAAAGCGGCTTTATTTACATTGCAAGAGGCCAAATTTAGAGTTTATGTAGAAGTATGCAATCGGGCAGGTAGAAAAAGCTTTCTAACCCAAATTAGCGGAACGTTTTGTGCCTGTCACAAAATAAAGGATGAAATCCTGGATTATTGTGGTGCTCTATCAGTCTGGTGACCGTTTTGGAATTCAAGGGTACAGCTTCGCTAGGTATCAAGTTAGTGCGCGGTGGCTGTAAATGCTTTTGTCACTCAGGAGCTTTCAGGGCTTTCCGGGAACCCACCGATCGTCTTCCGAACCACTTAGACCTCCACATGCTTCGGCATTTGCGTATGACGGTGAAATCCCTTCGATTTACATCCTATTTGTGAGCGCCTCGATGATTTTAACGCTCGATGATCGGCGGTTGTGTCAGATTAGGCCCTAATGCGCATTTGATAGCTGGAACGGACGGTAGTAAATAGAGCGAATCTTCCGGAAAATAGTCCAGAGGCAATGTAAAAAGAGCGAACACCTAACCCTAATTGGTACGGGAGGGTATGTAAAAAGAGCGAACAACTTTCGCTGCAAAGTGGTAAAAAGAGCGAATAATTCTTTTTATTCTGTAAAGTTACAAAATTTGTCGATTCAAGTACACAACAATGTTTACATGGTTAACAAAAATGTTAAGATGGCGTATACGTTTTTATCATTTCTTTGATGTACTAGGAACCGCAGTAGGCGGTGCAGATGAAGAGGGGGGTTTTCCTGTATCAGAGACGTAATAGTAACTGAGACGTCGGACGGTATCAAATGCTAGCATTTCACCACTTATATACTTTTGTAACAGGGATTTCACAAAGGCCTGTTTCTGGCGTGTATACGAATTCCTAGTACGCTTTTCCCCACTGCAGCTGTTGAGAGATATTAGCACTTCTTTTTCAAAGTCAACCAAAAAACATCGGCAGGTTTTAAGAACACTAAGCCAAAAAACAGTTTCAGCCATTTTCCTATGTCCGTGTCGTTTGAGTAATCGGTAGAGAGACCTAGTTTCTGAATTTTCCTCCACCATGCCTGAGTCAGATGGAAACGGCAGGCTTTAAGAGCAGCAGAGGGCCATGCTGCTGAGCATGAGTTTTGAAGGCCCAACTCAAAGTCAGTTACTACAGTCGGTGGGGTAAAGTTAAGGTCATGACATTTACATATATCCGATAGAGCCTCAAAGCATAGAGTGTACGTGGCTTGTTCCTTGTTTGGGAGTAAACAGAATACAAGGGGAACATAGTGTCCATTAAAAAAACCGTGCAAGGTCAACAATTGGCAGTAAAACTTGGGGCAGTAACTAAAAGTTCCGTCTATATACAACGCAGTTGCTGAAACTAAAGCTTTTAAATTCGTCAAGCATGTATATGCTATGATCCCACTTTCCGAATCATTCATGACAACGAATTCTTCTCCCCGGATGGTCCTCAGGTTCATTCCGCGTACGGCTTCTTGCACTTCATTTCGAGTTTTCGGAAGCTTGGGAAGGTGCTTGCGTCTGGCATTGTACATGTTTCTCTTCACTTTGATGAGATCAGACTTCTGGAATTGAAAATGTTCGTGTATCTTCTAACCTTGAATTAATTTTATTGTAATAAAAAAATTTTATTCTTTAATATTTTTATATATTATTTACTGTTATTTTTATTATATTATTTTTAATGTTTTATTTATTTATTTTTATGTATTTTTATTAAATTTTTACTGCTGAAAAAAATTTCCCCTAGTTTGATTTTATTTTATTTTGATTTTTATTTTTTATTATTATTATTATTTTTTCATTATTTTATAGCTCACCAATAATGTAGCAGTGGTGTTTTCAGTCATGAGAGATCGCAAAACTTTGGATGGCCTTTCGCATAAATCGTCTTCTGCCTTCCTCTTTGCACAAGCACTAAGCCTTCGTCTTTCCACTGTTCTGTCACTCATCTTTTCATGATTGTGTACTCGTCCATTTGTGTGGGTCACTGCGTTGGTAGCTCCAACGGTCCGCAGGGATACAGAACATGTATTTTTACAGCATCTGTGAAAAATATTGTTCCTTCGTTATGCCGCTAGGTACCCCTTCAACAAACCATGAACACGCAAAACTGTAACGCACTTACCGCCATGAAGTTTCTCCCGAGGCCATATCACGGTCCTTGCGAAAGCAGTATCCCTCATGTTCAAGTAAATTCTTCCCTTGCTGCCCGAGCACTACATTAACTTCACTTGAACTCATCTCAACAGGATCAGAAGTTGAACTGATTTGCCCAGCACTCGCTCTATTTACAAGACGACGTTCGCTCTATTTACATGACCGATGCGCCCAGTGATATTTCCATTCGCTCTTTTTACTATCAGGGATTATCTTTATCTCCTGGCTCTCGTTATCTGGGTCATTACATTCGCTCTTTTTACAATCGACCGCTGGAACACCCTGTGCCATGTTGGTACATAACCAACTGAATTCAATTATTCTCCCTACGTTTGGCGCTTTATATGGCCAATTAACAACCAAATCATATAACAATCAGTGGCGTTTTAGTTGTTATATAGAAACATAGAAAGATTCAATACATATGTACTACTAACACACTCACAAAACGATCAAAAACAACTAATTATTTGAAATTTTTTGTTTGAAGTGTATTTATTTCTTCGTATTCGTTTAGATACGTTTCGTCCTGCAGCGAGGACTTCCTCAGTCTACAACTTAATATGTCATAAATACAAGCCGAATTTAGGCATTGATGTCGTGGTGCCACCACACATCTCTTCAGTTGTTTATTACTTGAGGCTTATGTAGGTAAGTGAAGTTGTAAAAATATATTCTCTCGTCCTTTTCACACATACAAAATGTCATAATTGAAAACTTCGTATTTGAAACTCATTCTCAAAAAAATTTTTACTTGCATCTCTCCTCTCTTTCCTTTTTTCATTCATAATAGAATTGTAATAATTAACGCAGTTGATACCAACGAAGTTTTCAATTATGACATTTTGTATGTGTGAAAAGGATGAGAGAATATATTTTTACAACTTCACTTACCTGCATAAGCCTCAAGTAATGAACAACTGAAGAGATGTGTGGTGGCACCACGACGTCAATGCCTAAATTCTGCTTGTATTTATGACATATTAAGTTGTAGACTGAGGAAGTCCTCGCTGCAGGACGAAACGTATCTAAACGAATACGAAGAAATAAATACGCTTCAAACAAAAAATTTCAAGTGAATGTGGTCACCCCACTACCTACACCCACTACTAACTAATTATTTTAGACTTGAATGAAGACAGCAAAAATTAAATTAATTAATATTATTCTCAAGCATATAATTGAATGCACTGATATAAGCATTAATTTTATGCAAATCAGAATTAGCTCTCACTAAAGGTGTTTTTAGTGTGTCGTTCCTGTCTTAGAAGCAACAGATAAGTTTCCAACTCTAGTGGGGAAAAAAAACACGAACATAAGATTGAGAAGTATTAATTTGTGTTTTGGTTTATTATTCAATAATAATCCATTGTAATCATTCTTGAAAAAAAAATTCTAACCCCCCTGAAAATTTCATGGTTTACGTTTTGAAGGGTGTAGAATCCGAATCTGCAATACAAATTTTTCCGTCCGTCCGCCGTACGCACGATTTCTCCCAAACGCCTGAAGCAAAAAAGCTGAAACTTTCAGGAAAAATCCATGTTGTTCCGACGACACCCCAATTCCTGGCTCAAGAATCTCTCTTACTTAATTTAAAGTTGCCTTCAAGGGTGGTCAAAGTTTTGTAAAATCCCTAAAAACCTCGAAAGTCATGGAGGCCTAAATTTGGACTTTTTTTAAGTACTTTCCACGAGGAATCGAATGAGCTCCTCCCCAGGTCCGTAGATCAAACTATCCCCGATTTATGGTGCCAACATTTGCGTTATTTTGGTTTATTATTGTTTTGTTTTGATTACAGTAACCTAGTGATGTAGCGAATGTGGATACTGGAGTGAACTCCTAAAAGGATTTATAGCCGATATACGGGTTGAAGCATTCTGATAACCATAAAAAACGCTGCAAATTCTTTAACTGGGGTTTATTATTCAATTGGCTTGCGTTCATGATTTGAATTTCTACTAAGCTTAGAAGTGTGCGTGTTTCACAAGTGATAGAGCGACTATTGACTTTCAGGAGGCACACAAATATGATCAACTGATCAATCCAAAAAGGTATTTTGTTTGAAAACAGATTTACGTGCTCTATGCATGTCTCCTATAATTCAATAATCGCTCTATCACCTGTGAAACTCGCACACTCCAAAGCTTAGTAGAAATTCAAATCATGAACGCAAGCCAATTGAATAATAAACCCCAGTGAAAGAATTTGCAGCGCTTTTTTAGAAAATGTTCTAAGAAAATGAAACTACTGCAACGTAGAACATTAAAGAGTTCATAAAATTTTGGATTATTTTATTATTTTCATCACACTGTATCATTTATAGCTTCTTAAAATAAGATTTGCTGGAGCTACCTCAATGAACAAGCCCATACATTATTATAGCGCAAACCAATCCATAGTGAACAGCTTTAAGCTGGGATAGTGATAACTCTTGAATCTAATTTAGAATGTAATTTAATGAGGGAATCAATGAGTTTTCTGAACTTTAAATGGTCATCAATCAAGACACCTAGAGATTTGAAATGGTCACTAAAAATCATGAAATTTCGATCACATCGAGGAAAGCTCTTACTACCGTTAGGAAACCAGAGGACAGAACTTTTTTCAGCACTCAAATATACGGTATTAGTTTTGAATCAGTGTTCAATACAAAAAAGCTGGTAGTGCCTCAGTCTTTTCCCAAAAACACGATTTCAGTATCGTCAGTCTTTTGGTTTATTATTCAATAGTAACCCATTGTAATCGCTCTGGAAAAAAATTCTAACCCCCCTGAAAATTTCATGGTTTACGTTTCAAAGGGTGTAGAATCCGAATCTGCAATAAACCGCCGCGAATCTGCCGTACGCCGTACGCACGATATCTCCGAAACGGCTGGAGCAAAAAATCTGAAATTTTCAGGAAAAAATCCATCTTGGCCCGACGACGCCCCAATTCTTGAGCCAGCTCTCTCACTCAATTTAAAGTGCCCTTTAAGGGCTGTAAAAGTTTTGTAAAATCCCTAAAAACCTCAAAACAAGTCGAATTGGCCTAAATATTTACCTATTTGAAGAACATACCATGAGGAATCGAATGAGCCCTTCCCTACGTCCGTAGGTCAAACCATTCTCGATGTATGGCCCGATTTATGGTGACAACATTTGCGTTTTTTGGTTTATTATTGTTTGTTTGTAACCTAGTGATGCCGATAGCGTCGAGTTGTAGTGAATGTGGTTACTGGAGTGATAGCCGATGTGGATACTTGTAGTTTATAGCCGATACACGGGTTGAAGCATTATGATATGTATGAAACGCTGACAATATATAGGTTAATATTATTACTGGGGATTATTATTCAATATTATTACTGGGGTAAATAAGTATTCTTTCGCTCGGGTTTATTATTCAATTGGCTTGCGTTCATGATTTGAATCTGTACTAAGCTTCGGAGTGTGCGTGTTTCACAGGTGATAGAGCGATTATTGAATTTCAGGAGATATGCATAGAGCACGTTGGATTGATCAGTTGATAATATTTGTGTGCCACCGCTACATCTGTCTACCTTTGGCAACATCGTTTAAATTTGGGTTTGTGGAAGTTTTAACGCAATGCGAGTGCTAAAGGACTATAAATTATGGATGTTTTTATTGTGGAGGGGGGGGATTGGGAGGGAAACGCTGCAAATTCTTTCACTGGGGTTTATCATTCAATTGGCTTGCGTTCATAATTTGAATTTCTACTAAGCTTTGGAGTGTGCGCGTTTCACAGGATAGGGCGATTATTGAATTTCAGGAGGCACACAAATATGATCAACTGATCAATCCAAATAGGTATTTTGGTCGAGAACAGATTTACGTGCTCCATGCATATCTCCTGAAATTCAATAATCGCCCTATCCTGTGAAACACGCACACTCCAAAGCTTAGTAGAAATTCAAATTATGAACGCAAGCCAATTGAATGATAAACCCCAGTGAAAGAATTTGCAGCGGTTTGGGGGGGACTTTTATGAACACTGAGCAGGTACATCCCCGCATCAGTAGTGTTCTCCAAGTCTTCTTTTGGAGAACTGTTCTCAAACCGCTTGCAAGCATTACTTCAGAACAGTTCCCTCGTTTGCCTATTGCCGACTTTCCTCCCCTGTAGTGCCTCTATCTATACACCCCTTTTTTTAGCCTTCCCAATCTCTATCTATTTCCTTGGCTTTCAGGACTGCTGTGACGAAATCAACGACAGCGTCCCATATCTCTTTCCGTTCCACCATCAAACCCACGATGGATTCTGGCTCCAATTGTCCCACCTTTTCCCGCAGCACTCTCAGAGGCGCTTCCCAATTTGTGCACGCAAAAAAGGTATGGTAGGCATCATCCTCCCATCCACTGTCGCGCAGCACACAGGTGGGATCTCCAGCCTTCCCTATTCTGCATAAAAAGGCCCTGTAATATCCACGTCCGCTGAGGAACTGCGTGACATAGTATCCTACCTCGCCATGCTTCTTTCCGAGCCAGCCCTTCAGATCTTTGATCAAACGTGGGAGGAACACAATAGAACTCAATAACGCACTCTGGGGTACATCAACTTGAATCACCTTTTCGCTACTCGTAGCAGAGCCGACTCTATTGAATTGAGAGCGGTTACTAAGGTTGATTAAGAGTTGACTTGATTAACTAGATCAAGTTCAGGGGAACCCATGAATTCCATACAAATAGAGCTTGCTTAGTTGAATGTGATAAAGAACTGAATCAAAAGCCTTCTTTATATCTAGAAAAATGCCTACAACGAAAAACCCCGCATCTAACTTCTCAGATATTAAACTATTCAAGTTTTTTGTAAAAGCACCGGATGGGTCGTGTCGCGTCATTCAAAAACCATCATTCCAATCCCTATCCAAACCTTGGATCACAAGCTAAAACACATACTCAAGTAACACATTAATTCATTGATTACGTTTGTAATTTAAGTAACTTTTACGTTTCAGTTGGCGGCACCACCGGCGAGGGCGTATCGATGAGCACAGCTGAGCGCAAAGCGTCAGCGGAAGCCTGGAAAAACGCAACTAAAACCACAAAACAGTCACTGATGATCATGGTCGGCGGAACTGCTCTCACGGATGTCAAGGACATGGTAATAGAACCTCCAAACATTTACAAACTACTATGTGAACACTAATCGTACTTCTCTTTCAGTTTTGATTCGACTTTGTTCTGTTAAGACGGCTTCGTTTTGCTGTGCCCTTAAAGGCACTTCGAAAAGCGTACGAGGTGTGTTCAGAAAATACACGGAATGTTTAAATTTCGCTCGTTTGGCGAGTTTGATTGTTTTTTACTGGTAAGAGAATTAGGTTTTACAGGTGATTGAAAAAACCAGTCATTCCTCGGATTTAACACATTTTTCACTTTAGGCTAATGTTTTACCCATTAAACCTTAACAAAAATCGTTGGTTTGGTATCAGAAAGATGGGTAATTTAATGCTCTTTCCAACGGTATCCTCGGATTTGAGATTTGTTTGAAAATGAGGCGGTTATGGCTGTTTTTGTGACGGAAAGTCGAAAACAATGAATACGGTGTTCTGTTACGGGGTAAGAGACACCAGAAATGAAAGAAGTTCTCTAGTTCCACGGAATGAACTCGTTAAGAAGAAATAGTATTTTTCCATCTAAGTCAAGATTTTTCGCATTAAATACTTTTTTCTTTCGATTGCGACCGTTTGGTCTATCATTTTCCATGAGGTCAGGAAACGAATTGATGAATCCAAAATACTTCATACATTAATAAATTTAGGACTGTGTTTTTACTGTAGGTGCAGACACCGATCTGGTTGCTTTCGGCAGGTCTTTGACAGTTGACTGACTTTGGTTGATAATTGTTAATTTGTTGAAGAAAGTGCGTCAGTAATACGTGTGGTGTTTGTTCAGGCTGCACATGCTGAGAAAATCCATGCGGATGCCATTCTCTGCCTGTCTGACCTGTTCTTCAGGCCCCAAACGGTAGATCAGCTAGTTGACTACTTCTGCCACGTTTCAAAGGCAGCTCCGAACACGCCCTTGTTGTACTACCACATCCCGTCCTTCACAGGAATCAACCGTAAGTCAAACCTAATCAAGTTAAATTCAAACTAATCAAATTAAATTTATGAACTTTCAAAAGATCTTCTTCACTGAACAAGAATGTTCTATCCATTTTTGGGCATTAGAATCGCTAATGTAAATAAATAATCTAGAATGTTTACTTTCATTTACTTTTTGTTATTATTGCTTCCGAGTCTACTAAAGTAGCGGAAGCATTGTTTTCACTTTCGGAATGTGAAAATTTTTTTGTCTCCAAAATCAAAAATTCCACTCGCATTTTGCGTTTTAGACTTTTTTGAACAATTTTGGTTACGTGTCTGTCTGTGTGTCTGTCTGTCAGCAAATCCTTGTTACGGGCAAAACTACTCGAAGTTATAGTCCGATTTTGATGAAATTTTCAGGGATCGTGCGGGTTAGGGTGTAGATGGTTCCCTATAGGTTTCATGACCCCCGGATCAATAGTAGCCTCTGCGCATGCGCAAACGTGAAATCCTTGCCACAAGCATAACTCCGGGAGTTCTTGACCGATTTCGATGAAATTTCCAGGGATTGTTCGGACTTATTAGGTATATTTTATAGTTTGTTCAATAGTTGAACATGCCTACCTTTATTTTCTCAAGTTATGCTCCTGCATAACAATAAATTTACCCTAATTCAATATTTACTTCGCCTAATTGAACGAAGTTCTTTAGTCAATAATAATTTTCAATGATCTATACAGTCATGTTATGGATACGAGGAAGCTATGTGCCACACCCACTTGTTGTAATTTTGATGCCCGATTTGTAAGTGCATAGTGGTTACAATCATTTAATTATTTACTCCACCGGTTACCTCAAGTTTATCACTGAACTTTTTGCCGCTAGGCTGTTGTATTTTGTATACATACCTATTTAATGTTCTTGCATTGTTTCTTTTGCCAAATAAATAAATAAGTTTATATCCCATTAGCTTTAGAGTTCACTTTCGGGCGATGAACAATTTGTTTCCCTAAAATCAAAATTAAACTTTAAACGTCTACTGCTAGCCCCCCGATCTAATGCTGGATGAAACCGTTAACGACAAAGTGCAGAATACAACTAAATCGTCCAGTTTTCTAGCGTGCCAGTTATGTTTTGAGGAGCAACGTTCATCGCAGGCGACAGTTCGCGCCTGCCTGATCCGATGATGTTCAAGTTGCTAGACATCCAGACCCGCATAGCATGCGTGCTTTGCGGATTGCAACCTAAAATTGAAGGGATTCTGACATTAGTAACGTGAAATCATTCATTTTTCAACATCCTCCGTTTCAAGACGAACTTCTTTATCCTGTGTGTTCATGGTGAGGGGGCTATGCCCGAACTGCCCTTCCTTAAATTACGCTACTGAGCCATTTTCCCATTTTCGCGACCACTTCCTATCTAGAAGACTATTCTTCCAATTTAATTTCTTCGATATCATTGAATATATTTGATCTTAGAACCTATTATTTTCACAAACTAAGGCAGATTGTTGATATTTATGAGTACGCATTCACTAATTTATTATTTGATCTGTTTGTCTAACTTGCAGTGGATATGGAGGCGTTCCTTAAAGAAGGAAGAGAGAGGATCCCAACATTCGCAGGCATAAAGTTCACGCATGCAGACATGGAACTTGGAGCCCGCGCTGTTCGAGCCGCTGGTGACGACCTCGCAGTATTTTTGGGAGCTGATCAGGTAAACGTCCTTATGAAATGTTGAAGTTGATAGAGAAGTTGACTAATTTAAAACAGTAAAGATTAAAGCGCGAAAAAAAGATGATACCGCTGCCAATTATTTGACACAGGTTAATTATTTTTATATTAGAACTAGTTTAATGGCCCTGCTACGCAGGTTAAAAAGAAATAGGTGAATAACACAATTTTTTTTTTCGTGATTTATTAATTGCGACTAAAAAATCAAATACATTTCATCTAGCAATTTGACATATCAATAAAGGTACAC
Organism: Creontiades dilutus; assembly: GCA_031894815.1. NCBI lineage: Eukaryota > Metazoa > Arthropoda > Insecta > Hemiptera > Miridae > Creontiades > Creontiades dilutus. The sequence continues at coordinate 49,365 of JAVIWC010000669.1, forward strand.
TCCAAGAGGGTAGGTTTACAGCAAAATCTAGCCCTTTATTATATAGCTCAATTAATTAGCACTGAGTTCGATTGCACTTCTATTCACGCAGCACAACTAAATCCAGTGGTTTGTTTCGCTTGAGACGTCGGATTTCACCTTCGTTGTCCAAAACGTAGAGCATCTCCGGGTTCACGTGTTTGTGGAGGCGATGTTCATGCTTCCTTGCGTATTTTGCAATAATTTCATAGACTGTCTCCATCCTCAAATCTCGATGAATATCATCGTTTCGCATGTACCAAGGGGCTCCAACTATACTTCTCAGTATTTTATTCTGAAAGGTTCGGATTTTCTTAATATTTGATTTCTTGGAACAGCCCCAGATCTGTATCCCATAGGTCCAAATAGGGCGAAGGATCTGCTTATATACAGGGTGTCCCGCACTTAGTGTAAACAAAAAAAATTGGGTGAAACTACATGGAAAATGGAGTAAATCGCCGCCAACCGCGATTTTTTTTCTCAACCCGTTGCTGAGATATGCTATTTTTAAGAGTTTTTAAAAAAATCGCGTTTTTCGCCATTAAAACGCTTTTTTCTCGGCAATTTCCCAACATTTTTGCACATTTGACCACATTTTCGGAATTTGCGTTAAATTTCCTATAAGATGAAGTTACTTTGATTTCCAAAACGCATCTTCCAAACACCGAAATTTTCAATCAAAGATGAACATTTTTCGCAAAGTGAAATTTTTCAAAAACTTGGAACGCTTGGCGTGACCACAAAAATAATTTTTTTCGTTGTCAAATTTGATAAAAACTTCTCCCACTTCTAAGCTTTCCAACGGCGTCTCAACCATTTAATTCTGATTGGAATTGACGGAGAAATTAAAGTTCGAATGCCAGAAAACGTGTAGTTCGTTTTAACGTAAGTTGGTAGGTGACGTACGATATGGGCCACAGAAACTGATTTTTCTCGATTTCAATTAATGTTTTCCGGCATTCAACCACAGGTTCGAATTGGGCGTTAAATTTCCTGTAAGAAGAGGTTCATTTTGTTTCCAAATTTTTTTTACACATTTATCACAATTCTCAATTTTTAATTTTTTACAGTACCTGGAAAAAACATTTTGGAAACAAAATGAACCTCTTCTTACAGGAAATTTAACGCCCAATTCGAACCTGTGGTTGAATGCCGGAAAACATTAATTGAAATCGAGAAAAATCAGTTTCTGTGGCCCATATCGTACGTCACCTACCAACTTACGTTAAAACGAACTACACGTTTTCTGGCATTCGAACTTTAATTTCTCCGTCAATTCCAATCAGAATTAAATGGTTGAGACGCCGTTGGAAAGCTTAGAAGTGGGAGAAGTTTTTATCAAATTTGACAACGAAAAAAATTATTTTTGTGGTCACGCCAAGCGTTCCAAGTTTTTGAAAAATTTCACTTTGCGAAAAATGTTCATCTTTGATTGAAAATTTCGGTGTTTGGAAGATGCGTTTTGGAAATCAAAGTAACTTCATCTTATAGGAAATTTAACGCAGATTCCGAAAATGTGGTCAAATGTGCAAAAATGTTGGGAAATTGCCGAGAAAAAAGCGTTTTAATGGCGAAAAACGCGATTTTTTTAAAAAACTCTTAAAAATAGCATATCTCAGCAACGGGTTGAGAAAAAATCGACAACACAATGAGGGAGTATAATAACAATATTAAAAGTCAAAAAATCGTATATCCCAAATCCCCGAGGAGAGGACCACGTCGCTTGCCCTGGGAGACGCTTCCCCCGCTGGGGCCCTCCTTCCTTCACTGGCGGGGTCGGGGGGGGGGGGGAGCAGGTCGGTTGCCCTGGGAGACGGGGGCGAGAATTCCACCTGCCCAGCGTTACCACCCCCTGAAACGTCGATATACTCAGATAAGCTGGTTTTTATATAGTGTGATAGCCCTACGTAAATCACTGATCCTGCTGTAGCAGAGTGGGTTTGATGGTTTCCGGTGCCATGCTGGTTCATACAATCTGGCAGGACTGAACGGACGCGGCGGTATTGGGTTCCCCTCACTCTTTCTTGGTTACTCAGCAGCAGTTAATCTGTGTTTCTTCCGTTTAATTCTACCGTTGTAATCGATTATATACCATAGTTATTATTGTGCTCATTATCTGGACCATTCTCTGGGAATGGCATGACTTTTGAAAATTTCCCATCATAGTAGCAACTCTCTAGCAGACTTCTGCTCGAACATCATTTTTCATAATCATTATTTACTACGTTAAATAAATGCATTAACATCGAAATTCTCCCTACTTCACCATGTCACACGAGTGCAGGCGCTATTTTCAAAGTTTAACAGTTATTCAGGAGATGACAGCATGGGTTTCAGGATTCCTTGAAAGGCTTGGAGCAACGATTTACTATTTTTTTGTAATATTCCCTTATGATCATCTAAACAGTATGCCCGTAGAAATATAAATGATTTTCTCCTCCATCCTCAAGTGAATTTAAATTATGGAGCCAAAAGCTTGTTGGGGCTCCAGGCTCTGTTTTGAAGTTTCCTTAAGTTGGTATTAGGGATAACTCCGAGCAGCCATACCCCTATCTGAGAACACCGTCAGTTTAGTAAGACATGGTTGATGAACATCTAGAAAACTGCGATTTATTCGACATGAGACGACTGGATTTTCCCACAGGTTACGTTGAAACTAAATTGATTTGTTAATGGTTGTGTTGTGTTTGATGGTTAGTGATAACGTGCAAAAGTTGGATTTCGTTGAATGAAATACTACAGTCAAAAACTACTTTACAGTCAACAAAACATGTGCAAATATTCCCTCCCCCCTCCTTTCCTTCCACCCCACATCAATCAGAAAAGTGAATTTCTTCACTAACCTTTACTCTGTAAGTCAATATAGAGGAAAATAATTATCATTTTTATTAATCTATTTTTATGATAGTACTACAGTGATACCTTACTGTAGACTGAAATGTTTAGTAGTACCTATTGGGCTTTCTTAAAAAAATGTTCTACTATTTTCGTTTGACAGCTAAATAGCTCCTTCGCCTTCATTAAGGAAGTGTTGATCTCTTTTCTTCTTTGATCAAATAAATTGTCATGAGTTTACGAGGTTTCGTCTTAACCTACTTTGGATACCGTTAGTTACCAATTTTGTATTTTTCCTTTTCATAAAAACATTTGCTCAGTTTCACGAACTCGTTTCCCCCTCCCTCTCTGCTTACCTCCCTTCCTCTTAATCTCCTCTATTCCAGAACGCCGTATTTCCTGAGATACGAATTTCCATGTTCAGATTTTTTAGATTCCGTTTACTTACCATAAATGATGGAGGTTTAGAAAGGACAAACAATGAAAACATCAAGTTTGGTACCAGGAAATTTTGGCCCCAAAAAAAAACAGAGAATGCTCAACATTTGTTCTTAACATGTTTCTGCCAAAAAATATTTTTAAAAACACGTTTTGCTTGAAAACCTCAAAAAAATGAGCCAATATTGATACAATTAAATGTATCACCGACTGAACCCAGTCTGTACGTCCTCGTGTTTGTTGAAGATATTCGCCGGGGCTGCTGTTCTTGGTTTTGACTCGTCAATCGCTACGACGCTCAACATCTGGCCTCAAATGCTCGGCGACATCCACAAGTTGGTGTTGGACAACAAAGTGCAAGAAGCCAAGCTCATTCAGGACGAGTTGGCTAGAAAGACTGAAAACATTTCCAAGCACGGTAAAACATCAAAGTATTTTATAATTAGGAGTTTTTGAAATAGCTGAGGTGTGATTAGGGAGGTTTGTGTAACAGGATTATTTGTGCGTCAATAGCAGCACTTCTTGAGAGGTCAATCAGAAGTATTGGAAATGAATTGTTGAGTTACTACCCTACGTTGATTTCACTTTGTTCTCATAGGATACATGAGCGTTACCTAACTGACTGCCGAAGAATCAAACTAAGCGTGACGAGGTCTGGCGGTCAATCATTGTATATTAAACAACTCTGCGCAGTTTTTGGTTTGAAAAATGATGTGCAATTTCGGATGAATTTTGCACGCTAAGATTAAGCCCGTTGGAATTTTGGGTCTATCACATTTAGTTTTCCAACAAAACTGCATTCAAGGTCTATGTTTGAAAATGGGGAAATTGGTCTGTACCGGACTGTTTTAGTTGGCAGCCCTGAGATTTCTCGTGAATCACACGTTTGAAGATGTGAACCACCCACCAGAATTCTGTAAATAACAATCATCGCTGTTATTATGAGTTACAGTATCCACTTAAGCGTGAGTGACACGGTATTTCAAACGCTGCAAATTCTTTCACTGGGGTTTATTATTCAATGATTCATGATTTGAATTTCTACTAAGCTTTGGAGTGTGCGTGTTTCACAGGTGATAGAGCGATTATTGAATTTCAGGAGGCACACAAATTTGATCAACTGATCAATCCAAATAGGTATTTTGGTTGAGAACCGATTTAAGTGCTCTATGCATGTCTCCTGAAATTAAATAATTGCTCTATCACCTGTGAAACACGCACACTACAAAGCTTAGTCGAAATTCAAATCATGAATCATTGAATAATAAACCCCAGTGAAAGAATTTGCAGCGTTTTTTTCAAGAGCGATTACAATGGAAAAATATTCTATTTGACAATATTAAATTTCGTAAGACGGAGCATGCATATCAGAATGCTTCAACCCGTGTATCGGCTATGAACCCTGTTAGGAATTCACTCCAGTATCCTCATTTACTACATCACTATGTTGGTTTTGTTTTGATCGCAGTAACCTAGTGATGTAGTGAATGTGGATGCAAATGTTGGCACCATAAATCGCTACGGACCTGGGGAGGGGCTCATTCGATTCCTCATGGAAAGTTCTCCAAAAAAAGTCCACATTTAGGCCGCCTTGACTTTTTGAGGTTTTTAGGGATTTTACAAAACTTTGACAACCTTTAAAGGGCACTTTAAATTAAGCGAGAGTGCTGGCTAAAGAATTGGGGCGCTGTCGGACCAACATGGATTTTTCCTGAATATTTCAGATTTTTTGCTCCAGCCGTTTGGGAGAAATCGTGCGTACGGCGTACGGACGGAAAAATTTGTATTGCAGATTTGGATTCTACACCCTTTGAAACGTAAACCATGAAATTTTCAGGGGGAGTTAGAATTTTTTTTTTTTTTTTCAAGAGCGATTACAATGGTTTATTATTGAATAATAAACCAAAATTATGTTCAGTAGAACTGTGTCATGATTGTAGCAGGTATACAATAATTGTGATATCTTTTCAGGGAGCTGGGTGTCCACTATGAAACCCGTCATGGAAATCGTCACTGGTTTGAAGATGGGACCCCCCAGACCCCCTCTGGTCCCTCTCACCGCCCAACAAATCGCTCAGATCAAAGAAGAGACTGATTTGACTTACCAACCCCGAAAGTGAACGCGATCTGCCTCAAATATTCCTTGAGCCTACTGTTCTATAATATGGTCTCATAAATACCCCCGTGGATTTGATTATTCTTTGTATTCGAGTCATTATTTGTACCTATTCAATTTCTAATCGTATTACTGAGTTGAGTCATAGTCATCAAAAATCATCATTGTCATTAATACGCTGACTATAAATTTGCCCAAGTAAAGTATCCATATATTGTGCATGAGCATGATGCATGTATGTTGTACCTGTTTCAAACATTAGTGCAACACTGATGTTTGACGAAGCAACACAATACTGTCAAATCTGTAACATAAATTTTCTTATTGCCTGAGCTACCAATAAAAATTCGGCAATTTATATATATTTTCTTCACATTTCCCATCACAACGACAGTCGATATCTAATTTGATAATATGGATGTTACAGTTTTACCAAAAATTAGTTATTACTAGTTTTAACTACTCAATTTTAGTTTTCACTAAGGCCCCTTCGTGAAGACTAGAAGCAACTACTTAGTTGAAACTAGAAATCCCAGCTGGTTTAATGGAGTGAAGGATTGAGTTCTGTTGATATCCAGTCCTTGGTTCCTGAGTCTCCACAATGTTCTGATTTCTACCCTCTCTCCGTAATTCACAAACCATACACTCTCCTAGACAGGTTGACCCCCAGGCCGTCCAATTGCTGCAAGTTTTGGTTGTGCAACTGAGAGAATATCGGCGCATGTGGATTCACATCTTCATCCCAATGTGCACTGCCAACCATCCCAAGGACACTTTTTCTCTGTGTTCTGGGAGAGCTAAGAGTTCCTGAGGATATAATTTTTGTCATTACTGACAGTAACGTGTTATACCCTGAAATACATGATGAAGTGCTACAAGCACTATCAGCCTTTTCATTCCTTCTTTGAATTCTGGGATATCCTCAGGCAGGATTAGGTTGTTCTTTGAAAATATCATTACCAAGATGACATCAGCAAAATCTGGGATGGGATCAAGGCAATCCTCAGGCTGGATTTGTGAAGAGCTACAAGAGGAAAGGACTATCCAATAGTGAAATGTAGAGTAAAATAGTATAGTATAACGTAAAATGATAATATCATATAGTACTGTATGTATCACATGATACTATATATTATATAGTAGTGTATGTAGCTGTAAGTAGTATCGTGGAACCATAAAACGACCTCATGATAATGGAAAGGGGCACTAGGCACTAGAAAAGCGATGTTAAGTGCGCGGAAAGCCGATGCTATTGGAAGAAGGAAAATGAAACAAGGCCACGATGGATAGCTCAGGAAATGGGTTGCCCCGACCCTGCATAAGTCGTTCCTGTGCAGTCTTCAGAGGATATGCCGTGTTTTTTAGTCGGTACACAAGCCATTTAGTCACATAAGACATGACAGACCAACCTACTTCCTGGTAAAATTAGGCGAATACGTTCCAACAATGAACGTTTTCAAGTTTAGAGACGGAGTGAACCTTCAGAAGGGAGGCACAGCAATAAGAAACAATCACAGGCCCTCAGTGACTCAAATAGAGCGCTCCCGGTTGAAGAGCATGCACGTTCCCATAATGCATCATTCGATAAATGCTTTGGGGTTAAAGCGCTGTGCAAAATACCAGAGTCAGCTAATGATCGCCTGCTGCAACAGTCGGAAAAGGCTCACAGGTGGGTTTTAGGGGCTAATAGACCACCTGGCCTTATTTTAAACGACTAGACATTTTGGCATCAAAAATTATTTGTTTCGGCCTTGGATACCAAATTGAAACACCGCGACCACGAGTAACAGAATCATTTCTTCTCCAGTTTCTGTAATCAAGATTCGTTCCAAATATTAGAAAACCTTTCTCATTGTATACAGGGTGGCTCTTAATGAACAAACCACTCTTTCTATTTCCGTTGATTGTGGAGAAATCAAAAAACTTGTCGAAGTAACCTCCCCTTATTTTTTTGCAAAGAATTTAACCATTGCATTTTTGCGCATCGCGCATCGGATTGTACATCCAATTTTATGAACATTTTACTTCGACGACATTTTTTTTTTTTTTTTTTTTTTTTTTTTTTGGACGCACCCAGGGGCGTCCAGAAGCGCCCAAAGTTTGCCTACGCTTGAAACGTGGTGGTTTAAAAAAATGAAAAATCACCTTATCCTGGCTCTTGATCATTTTTGTTTTAGTTAGATGAGTTTTTAGGCAGGTGGGTTAGTACCTAAATTATCTTGTCAAGACGATGTGATTTATTTTCCCTCACCCTTTCGCAACCCGGGCTTGGGACTGGCTGAGGCAGGCTTAAAAATAAATCCTTTCTTATCGACAAGATAATTTAGATACTAATCCACCTGCCAAAAAACTCATCTAACTAAAACAAAAATGATCAAGAGCCAGGATAAGGTGATTTTTCATTTTTTTTAAACCACTACGTTTCAGGCGTAGGCAAACTTTAGGCGCTTCTGGACGCTCCTGGGTGGGTCCAAAAAAAATTCTTTAAAGTAAAGTGTTCCCGAAATTCGATGTAGAATCCGATTCTGCAATAAAAGTTGCGGGGTTCCATTTGAAAAAACAAAGTTTTTGCGCCCAACGCAATGGTTAAATTCTTTGCAAAAAAATAAGGGGAGGTTACTTCGACAAGTTTTTTGATTTCTCCACAATCAACGGAAATAGAAAGGATGGTTCGTTCATTAAGAGCCACCCTGTATACCAGTCTAAATTTCTTTCTCATAAATACTTTTATATTTGTGTATATATCTTTGATAATTTCTTAGAAGTCTTGAGAGTCAGAAAGAGGTTGATAGAAAACTACAATTTCAGTGCCAACGTTTCGTTTTAATTGCAGAACTTCTTCAGGGCTTGAAGGTTGTACTTAGTGATATTAGTATTATATATAATATACGTGGGAATTTCGCTCAATTATCATATATACATGGTAATTCACCAAAATTTTCCATAAGAACTTTTGCCCGACTAGTCGATTTATCGAATAACTTCGTCATATTTAATCGGTAACTCGATTAGTAATCGGTGTTATGTCGGTTGATACGCATCCCAAGCATTGATATTAACTAATTAGCATCATTATTATCACTAATATTAGTTGATAATTAATTATTAAGCAATCAAGTAGTGTTCCCTAGTATTAGTTTTAGTTGGGGGTATTTCTTGAAGTGTCATGGAAGCGAATGGGCCCTGTCACAAACAGCCGAATTGGTGAGCTCATCTTATCTCAGTTCGTAAACAAAAACGTTTTAACTAGCAATTCAACACCAATGATAACAGTTATCAGCAGTTACTGATGTTTACAGCTTACAGATACCAAGCGTGGCACAGTTGAAACAAGATAACGCAGTTTGAATTCAACAGGTTCTTCTTCGATCTGAAAACTTCTCAACACAGAGAAATTTTGATTCCAACATTAGCATAGAACAAGTTTGAATCTTGAACTGCCGAAAAGGAAATGTCCATACGAAAAAGACCAATGTCTTCTACTTATTTTCTCGCATACCAAAAGTTATGTAACTTCCATATATTTGTGGAGTATGAGTGACTAACTTCATATCTCTTAAATGTTATAACACAAAATTGGATTCCTTTCAATTTGTAAGTTTGACGGATCGAAATTCAAATTCAGAAGCACCCAACTTTCAACGGAAATTCAACTCATATTTTAACAAACATATACAAGGAAGTTACAGTGAAGTTATTCTTACAGCGTAAAATGCTGTAATTTACTTCTTAGGTTAAAAACGTGATTGTCTTAATTACAATATTAAAGCTGACTGTTCACAATTTTGTTTAAAAATAAGCATTTTTTTAAACGATCCACGATCAGGTCATTTCAAAATTTCGGTGCAATTTGGATTCAATGTTCTTCTTATTTAGTCTCTGTTAACTATCGGAGACCAACCCTTGCAGTTCCCAGACATAGATTTTCATATTTTTCGAAATAATAAGGCTTTTAACGTCAAATATAAAAACGCTGCAAATTCTTTCACTGGGGTTTATTATTCAATCGGCTTGCGTTCATGATTTGAATTTCTGCTAAGCTTCGGAGTGTGCGTGTTTCACAGGTGATAGAGCGATTATTGAATTTCAGGAGATATGCATAGAGCACGTAAAACTGTTCTCAACCAAAATACTCTGAAGAGCAAAAGTTTTAGAACTTATTCTTCGAGGGGCAACGTCATTTACTTCTTTTCATTTTAAACTTACCAAATTATAAAATTACTTTTTAAATCATTTTTGTAAATCTTGTGTAAGTAATTTCATTTGTTGCCAATAATCGGATATTTGATTTCATTTTATTTGAAAAACTTCCTTGGTCGAAACAGATTGAACTGTTTGGTCGAAACGAGTTGTTTTACCAGGTTCGTTGATGGAAACACGACACCGAACTAGACCTCAAAAGGAGTCCATATGCAACGGATTTTTCTTTATCAAGTCTAAGGCCTGCTATGATGGACATTGCAGATCTGGAATCTACGTACCTATACGGTTATAGGTTATTAGGGGTTATAAGTAATTTTTGCTATACGATACCAAGGCCTATTTTTATTAGAAAACAATAAAACCAAAAATGTGTACAGTGGATAGATACGCTGTGAGATTTCATTGACATTGCACCGAAATTTTGAAATAGCCCGATTCGGGAGTTGATTCGATTTAAATTAAATCATTACATTAAAGTTTAAAAATAAATTAAGGGTGATTAATGAAATATGTACGACGAGGGAAGAATAATGTCCGCAAGCGCTGTTGGTAGTGGTGCGAACATCTCGAGAGAAAACTCTGGCAAATATGCCGGCAGAAATGATTTTCTTATTGGGCTGCAACGACAAGCTGGCAATTCCCTGATTATTATTGAACTGGACGGTATGCGGTTCTGCAATGTATACGGATTTGTATTTTTCTAACATCGAGTCGCTTGGGGGAAGAGGCCAGAGTAGAACATTTGGCATAACACTCGAGTCGACATCAGTGAAATTGCCTGAAATCTTGATCGAATTGAAAGTGGACGTCGGTTGTTTGGTTTTCCAGTTGGGAAGACGCCAGTTAACCGGAGGCGGACCGCAACTGCTGATTGAGCTGTTTGAACACATAACGATGCCGCAAATTTGGACGCCCTGTTCGAGTTTGGTGCGCTGAACGCTAGACGTGCGGATTCCATCGTAGGCGACAGCTTTGTATATGAAGTCAAACGGAGTCTGGTAACTCACGATCAAGTCGAAATCGCAGCACAAACTCCCGTGGCAAATCTGCTGGAAAAAACTCGAAGAACCAGTTGCAAATTCGATGTTTTCGCTCGCCATCAGGTCGAGTTCATTTTGTCTCAGAAGTGGAAATTGCATTTGACCAGACCAGCTAATTGAGGAAGTCTCGCCTTTACCACTGTAATCAACGATTGGGCCACCTGAGAAGAAAAAAACGTTTATAATTCGTAATTTTTATTTTGTACAGGCAAGGAAAAGTTGGTTCAACATACACTGAACGCTTAGGGCCGCTTTCACCAAACACTTGATCCGAGTTCAAGTTCACCCGAGATCACCAAATAGCTATCTCGGGGGGGCTGGAATTCGAACTCTAGCCATACTACTCAAGCCATCATTCCAGTTCCCTATGTATGGCATGATCTTATGCTGTAAATTCTCTCACTGGGGTTTATTATTCAATTTTATAAATAAACTAAGTAAAACAAACCCGTAGCGCAAGGGTTTCGTGCGGGATTCACAACCACAGTTTCTCGGGTTCGTTTTCCGCGTTTGGCAGGAAAATTTTTGCCCCATTTGAATGTGGTATACACACTTGGACACAAGAGAAACGTTTTGCCCCGCAGACACACCTAGGCCCAAGACAAAACAAAACGCTGTATGTACGTGTCACAAGTACCATAAAACCATAAAAAAGACGCTCCGAATTCTTTCACTGGGGTTTATTATTCAATTTCATTCATTTGGCTTCCATTCATAATTTGAATTTCTACTAAGCTTTCTACTAAACATAGAGCACTTAAATCGGTTCTCAACCAAAATACCTATTTGGATTGATCAGTTGATCGATCATCTGTGAAACACGCACAATCCAGAGCTTAGTAGAAATTCAAATCATGAATCATTGAATAATAAACCACAGTGAAAGAATTTGCAGCGTTTTTATTTGGATAATTAATCTAGGTACATAAAAAAAAACACAAGCATTTTAAGGATTCTTTATTGGCCATGTATTTTAGTGCATGGGTATCCGCATTTTATAGAAGCACCTTGTGACAGACGACTTTGGTTGTTCTATTATCTGATGCAGAAAAAATAGCGCAGATCGTCTTCATATCCGTGAAAATGCCATATATAATCGACCATGGGAAAAACATGGATTGTATAGATTCAGACCACAAAGTTTTAAGGATTGGCCTTGTGATTTTTTTATGGTCGTGTCGAATGCAAGACGGATCGGAAACTGAGGCCGTTTAAACTCGAACGGCATGTTGGTTGGGATCATCGGGATCCTTGGAATGAGAAGTTCCTCACCTTCGTGTCGTCGCGTAAATTATTTATTCATCAATTTCCTTATCACCAAACGCCAAATCACCAAAACATATCGAGTCATTGCGTAGATCTTTCAATGTTCGGTTTAATGCCTCGAATGCACGTTTATGTGCCATTATGCAATGCAATGTGTACAGTGGATAGATACGCCGTGAGATTTCATTAACACTGCACGGAAATTTTGAAGTTGCCCGATACGGATGTTAGCTCGATTGAGATTAAATTATTACGTTAAAGCTTAGAAAGGTAGTAAGGGTGATTAATGAAATATGTACAGGGAGGGTTAAATGATTTCCGCAAGCGCTATTGGTGCGGGCATCTCGAGAGAAAACTCTGGCAAATATGCCGGCAGAAATGATTTTCTTATCGGGCTGCAACGATATGCTGGCAACTCCCTGGTTATTATTGAACTGGACGGTACGCGGGTCTGCAAGGTATTCGGATCTGTATTTTGACGCGGAGTTGACAGGGGGGATCGGCCAGAGTAGAACGTTCGGCATAACACTCGAGTCGAGGTCGGTGAAATTGCCAGAAATCTTGATCGAGTTGAAAGTGATCTCGGGTCGTTTGGTTGAAAAGTTGGGAAGGCGCCAGTTGACCGCAGGTGGACCGCAACTGCTGACTGAGCTGTTTGAACACATAACGATGCCGCAAATTTGGACGCCCTGTTCGAGTTTGACGCGTTCATCGTTCGTCGTTCGGATTCCATCGTAGGCGACAGCTTTGTACATGAAGGTAAACGGAGTCTGGTAACTCACGATCAAGTCGAAATCGCAGCACAAACTCCCGTGGCAAACCCGCTGGACAAATCTCCTGGGGTTTATTGGGAATTCGATGTTTTCACTCGCCATCAGGTCGAGTTCATTCTCTCTCAGAAGTGGAAATTGCATTTGATCGTACCAGGAAAGTGTGCTAGTCTCGCCATCACCACTGTAATCAACGTTTGGGCCACCTGGAAAAAGTTGTAATTCATCGTTTTTATTTCTTAGAGTCAAGGAAAAGTTGGTTCAGTATGAATAGGAACACATAGTTTGAACCTTCAGTGTTACTGAGCTCAGATTCAGAAGCGGATAACTTTACAATACCACGAGAATGTCATATTATCTACTACTTAGTTTGCACCCCTCCCGCCCTCGGTATGTCCAGAAAACAAAATTTTGCATCCGTGCTGCTGAATTTGACGAGAGTCACCTGATGGCACCATGACCTAAAAATATTAAGATCATCTGGGTAAAGTAAATGAAATGAAATATTCTTTATTGACAAGGCATTGCCTATTCAATGCATGGGCCATGCCCATTATACAAAATGATAATAGAAAATGATACATTTGATTCAAAGATGGCTTCAACACTAGAAACAAAGCAATAAACTAACAATATCACTTGGAAACTGAATCACGTGAATAGTCAACAAATATCCCAATCCAGGAAGCATCCTTCACTCTATTTATCAATAGGAGAAAGATACGGGATCCCTGGGGTACGCCAGGAGAGGCTGAAAAGGGTTGTGAAATTACACCTCTGAATCCATCCATCTGCTGTCTACTATTGAGATAGTCAGTCAACCGATGGAGAGAAGGCCCCCGAAAACCCCAAGCGACGCAAATGTGAGAGTAGGTACATGGGTTTGCGAGACTTTGTCGAACGCCTTTGCATGGTCAGCGCAGAAAACATCAACTTTTCGTCATCAAAGGCTCCAAGATAGAACGAGACTTGGGGTTGATATTGTTGGGTGGTTCTTACAAGCTAGAAGCATTCCACGAAACTCCAGGAGTGTTATAGTCATACTATAATCGTGGTAGGCCTGGCTCACTGCATCAAGCTGAGCGAAGTTTTCATCTAGAAGCCTCACAGGTTTGCACTTAATCACGCGACGAAATTTTGGAAACCCACACCAAGAAAAACACGGAGTTTTTCGAAGAACTGCAGTCCATCTCCACAAAATTAAAGAGTTATAAGAGTTGATAGATTTCGACGGTCAAGTCATCATCAATAACAGAACAACAAAATTATGCCTATGTATTTTTACGTTAGCGCATGCGCGATATGATTCAAGATTCCATATTTTTTATTGGCACAAAGAACAAGAGGAGTGACGATGATGTATTGATTTCTGAGCGTTGAGATTTATAGAGGAAATATATTTATATTGCTTTCAAATGCTTAAAGAAAAGATTTACAACCACAATAAAAGAATTGAAAGGAGATCTTAGAAAATTCACATTCCGAAAAACAGTGCAATTATGTCATCCTGAAAAAATATGGAAAGGTTCTCATATATGACAGAATTTATGATGTAAAATTCTCGCCTAGTTGAAATATATAGGACGTCTCGTATCTTAACGTTTCCAATATTTGAAAGTGTTCACAAGAAAGCACCAGCAAGGGTCCTTGCTAGAAATTTCTTTGGCACGTAGAAATCTGCAAATTTTTGTGTGATTTGTCATTTTTAATTAAATCTATTCTCGTACTTGAGTATTATTTCTGTAATAGATAGTAACATTGAATAGATAACAGGATATTTACCTTTTGACAAGTTGCCGACCAACATCCCTCGGCAAGACCAGTCACCGAATATGTTCATATTGCCGATTGGCGTGTTCTTGCCTCTGAAAATTCCAGAACCTGAGCTTCCACGATCGATCCGGTTGAGCCCGGCTGCCAGGAGGTTCACGTCGTTCCCAACGGAAAACATCCACTGTGTTTGTATAGCTGGAAACGACAACATTATCAGAGGTGGGATGTGCAGAACAAGCGTCGCAGTTGTCGAAAAACTGGAAGCATCAGGGGTTCGAGGACTAGCATTGGAAATATTCAAATCATATAAACGCGGCAAATTCTTTCACTGGGGTTTATTATTCTGGCTTGCGTTCATGATTTGAATTTCTACTAAGCTTTGGAGCGTGCGTGTTTCACAGGTGATAGAGCGATTATTGAATTTCAGGAGATATGCATAGAGCATGTAAATCTGTTCTCAACCAAATACCTATTTGGATTGTTCAGTTGATCATATTTGTGTGCCTCCTGAAATTCAACAATCACTCTATCACCTGTGAAACACGCACGCTCCAAAGCTTAGTAGAAATTCAAATCATGAACGCAAGCCAATTGAATAATAAACCCCAGTGAAAGAATTTGCAGCGTTTCATGTGTATCAGAATGCTTCAACCCGTGTATCGGCTACAAAGCCTTTTAGGAGTTCACTCCAGTATCCACATTACTACATCACTACATCACTAGGTTACTGCGATGAAAACATAAACAATAATAAACCAAAAAAACGCAAATGTTGGCACCATAAATCGGGCCGTATATCGGGAATGGTTTGAGCTACGAACCTGGGGAAGGGCTCAATCGATTCCTCGTGGATTGTTCTTCAAAAAAAGTCCAAATTTAGGCCACCTTGACTTTTTTGAGGTTTTTAGGGAATTTACAAAACTTTGACAACCCTTAAAGGGCACTTTAAATTAAGTGAGAGTGCTGGCTAAAGAATTGGGGCGTTGTCGGACCAATATTGATTTTTCCTGAAAATTTCAGAAGCCGTTTGGGAGAAATCGTGCGTACGGCGGGCGGACGGACGGGAAAATTTTTATTGCACATCCGGATTCTACACCATTTGAAACGTAAACCATGAAATTTTCAGGGGAGGTTAGAGTTTTTTTTTCAAGAGCGATTACAGTGGTTTATTATTGAATTTATCAATGATATCTGGTTCTGATTATAAACGGCTCAATTGTGTCAAATGTAAGTGACAAGGTTTCCAGATACCTATGCATTAAAACGCCGCAAATTATCACACAAAGGTTTGTTGTATTTCAAAAATGATGAATTTCTTGATTGGTTGATGATGACAGTGGATTTTACAAAGTATTCCCCTATCTGCCTATGCACTTTAGAAACTGCCTGATCTGGATGCCTGCGACATGCAACTATATACATAATTGTTTTTAATCATAACCACCTGTTAAAAACGGAAGTCCGGAAAACCATTCCGAAGAGTAAATGAAGTCGGTGACCTGGTAGCGTTCCTTCAGAATCAGCGGTTCTTTGTACAGGATGTCCAGTCCCACGATTTGCCCGAACCTCACTCCGAAATCCGTATCGAAATACGAAGGCTCGAATTCTTCTGTGCGGTCGACCGGCTCCCCGTAAATGTTGAACTTCCTGTACCTGTGCGGGCAGAGTAGTTACGTCGAATTGGGTTGATTTCTTGACCTTGCGACTATCTTAGCGGTCATCGTGGTTATGGGTAAATGTTATTAAACGAGATACAAAATTTACTTGTAAATTTTAATACCAATCTCTTCAAATGTCGCTCCAAGAAAGGTATTAAAGGGAGGATTATCTGACTATTATATTGTAGAGATGTATTGAATACAACATGTAGTAAGAACATACACAGACGTAAGGGTTGGTCTGGATAGCAAGTTGTAATGGATATGAATTTATCAGGGTTGCAATAGTAATTATTTAATATGAGCGCAATTTGAATGCGATGAATAGAGGCCAAGGAAGATGAGAGCAGAGTGGGGGCAATAGGCAAATTTTAGGGAAAAAACGCTGCAAATTCTTCCACTGGGGTTTATTATTCAATTGGCTTGCGTTCATGATTTGAATTTATATTACGCTTTGGAGTGTGCGTGTTTCACGGGTGATAGAGCGATTATTAAATTTCAGGAGATTGCATAGAGCACTTAAATTGGTTCTCAACCAAAATACCTATTTGGATTGATCAGTTGATCATATTTGTGTGCCTCCTGAAATTCAATAATCGCTCTATCACCTCTGAAACACTCACACTATAAAGCTTAGTAGAAATTCAAATCATGAATCATTGAATAAGAAACCCCAGTGAAAGAATTTGCAGCGTTTTTTCCAAGAGCGATTACAATTAAAAAATGTTCAATTTGAAAATTTTAAATTTCGTAAGATGGAGCATGCATATCAGAATTCTTCAACTCATCTATCGGCTATAAACCCTTCTAGGAGTTCACTCGGGTATCCACATTCACTACATCACTAGGTTACTGCGATCAAAACAAAAAAAAAGTTTTGTTTTGATCGCAGTAACCTAATGATGTAGTAAATGTGGATGCAAATGTTGGCACCCTAAATCGGGCCATACATCGGGAATGGTTTGAGCTACGGACGGGGAGGGGCTCATTCGATTCCTCATGGAAAGTTCTTCAAAAAAAGTCCAAATTTAGGCCGCCTTGACTTTTTTGAGGTTTTTAGGGATTTTACAAAACTTTGACAACCCTTAAAGGGCACTTTAAATTTGAGAGAGCTGGCTAAAGAATTGGGGCGTTGTCGGACCAACATGGATTTTTCCTGAAAATTTCAGATTTTTTGCTCCAGCCGTTTGGGAGAAATCGTGCGTACGGCGGACGGACGGAAAAAATTGTATTGCAGATTTGGATTCTACACCCTTTGAAACGTAAACCATGAACATTTCAGGGGGGTTAGAATTTTTTTTTCCAGAGCGATTACAATAGTTTATTATTGAATAATGAACCAAAACCGGCAATTGCGAAAAACTATCGTTAAATCATCCTATTTTTGTGTTGTTTGGGTCGCTAAATCGATTGGAACCAAATCCATTTAATAGCGAAGGAAAAACGCATTATCAAAGTTGTACAATGGAGAAAATTGATTACAAATTCTAACATAAGAGAAGAAAAAATTATTTAATTAGTAATTTAAGTTTATTTGGTGAAATAATTTTTAATGACAACAATAATGAGAAACTTTCTATAAAATTAAGTTCCTAACTATTTTCCGAATTTCAACGAGATCAGACTGACGTTATTGATCTGTGTCTTGGAGTTATTTTAATATAATTTCTTATTTATTCATTTTAGTTACCTACGTATCTGACGATATTGTCCTGGGTACGATGTATTTTTTTTGTTATTTTTATTAGTAGGTAGTTCTAGATTCCTAAATATTCTGATGAAATTTTTTATTTTCTTGGAAGTTGATTCAATGCGTAGCTTATGTTCGACGACTTTCGAGATCATAAATAACATTTCAAAAGATCGAAATGTTCATGTCACAATAACTCGTCTACCTCTTTAAGCTGTAGTAATAAAACTACGTATAAATCAATTGCTGTTCGTTCCTTTCGCTAAAATTCGAAAAAGGCTGAACCGATTTGGCTTATCTTGGCCTACAATTATTTGTGGATGTCCAGAGCCGGTTTACAAAGTTTGAAAGAAAACAAAACTTAGAAAGAAAGAAATTGTTGCTGATGAGCTAAACGCATGCCCAAAATTATCGAATTTGTGGTAGTACGTAAAGACACTCCAATTCACAACTAAAATGCGAGTATTTTTGCAAAAAATGAAACTGCAAATCTAAAAAAAAAATTCATTTTTATATATACTGATAAATTTTATTATTTTATTTTAATTTTCTGCCAGTACTAAGAAGATGAAAGTTATTGTATCTTAATAGGACTCACCTGGCAACCACAGCCCCAGTTCTGTCGAAAACGACGTTCGTATTGAACTTCCTGGTCTTTTTGGTTGCATCCGTGAACTCCTCCAGTAGATTGACAGCTACATAAATCGAGAACTGTCGCGCATAACTTGACAGCTGCTGTACAAGCTGAAAATTAAAATGACAATTAATTTAATTTAAAATTTTATAAACATAAAAGTTGATGTAAGCTATGTCAGTTGCTAGCAGGCAGATCTTCCTCGTACCGCTTCTTTCTTCCCGAGGCTGTGGAATCCAAAACCCTAATTCACTTACCAGAATTCAGAAGTAGACTGAAGATAATGAAATTCGCTCCCTGGGTAGGGCTACCAGACGTCCTTTTATCGAAGGACATGTCCTTTTTTTCGCTCTGTCCTTGCGTCCTTGTTTATTTTCCAAAAATTGACAAAATGTCCTTCTTTTTCAGTTTTCCTCGAAAAATCCTCGCTTCAACACCTTCAGAGCGAGACCTTCTTGAGTCAACCAGCACATAAAATGGTTGGCATTTTTTGAAACCGTTAGGGCCGCTGGCTCGTCAGAACTTCTGACTATGGCTCATTTCATATTCGCCATTCCGTCTCACAACGCGAATGTTGAGAGAATTTCCTCTCTGATTGACAGAAAGTGGACAAAAGCCCGAAACCGCCTCGCCCTGGACAGCTTTGAGTGGATTGTCGCTCTTAAGTATACCTAATACAAAAATGTAGCGATTTCTACAAAGAAAGTTATGAAAGAGCCCACACTACTCGCTGAAGTAAGCTCTTCCAAAAATATATGTGAGATGCGGTCGACGGTACAGTTCGTTGTTTCTTGTCTTGTCAATATCGTGATTTCTTGTCAATAAGTGGGTACCTAATGTGATTTCTCTGGTCAACGGTACAGTTCCTAGTTCCGTGTCAATAATGCTAAGCTTAGCTTACCAATAAATTGAATATTTTCTTTGTGTGAAATTGTCCTTTTTTCGAGTAAGCGTCCTTGGTTTGTCCTTTTTTTTAAAGCTAGATGCCCTGGTTTTGAAAGTTTTCATCTGGTAACCCTATCCCTGGGGGTTCCGTCACGTGTAGAACAACAATCTGAAGTAGGTTTGATAAAATTATTTCTGTAAATGGGAAAACACGTAATCCTGAGACCTTCGAGACAGCATACTCCAAAAATAGACAATTTTATAGAACTTTAATGTTTCAAGTTCAACCTTTCACTTATACCCATAAGCCCATACCTATAGCTTTTGTACTTACTGGTGTGATACTATGCCCCTCAAACAGCCAGTCCCAGCTCTGTACACCCAATTAATTCACAATGGAGCTCCATCGAGTAAATCCCTACGTACAACCCCCTCCTCCTAACAATACACACAATACTGCACCTTGATTAACGCGATACTTTACCTCATCGTAACTATCGTTGCCTGCTGGGACGATTTTCAGCTTTGGGTCCGGAATAGTGTGAAGCATGTTATAATCCGAACCGTAAGTGCCCGCTTCGGGAAACACGATTATGTCAGCCTGGAAAGAAATCATACGACACCTCCAGTAACACACCATAATTTGAAAGTCATACTCCATAATTATTATAGTTTTGGACTGTACGAACTTTAATAAAGCAAACGAAATTAAAGTCGATTAACTAAATGAACAAGCAGATGAGGAGGAAACGAAGAAAAGGTTTTGGAGTCAGTACTTAATGTTTGAAAATTTCGTGGAGATCTTGAGAGTCAATCAAAGCTTTATGGAAAACTACAATTTCAGTGCCAACGTTTCATTAGTAAAACTAAAATTTATGAATGCAAATAATAAACCCAAATGAATGAAATTGAATAATCATTAGTGAAAGAATTTGCAGCGTTTCATGCATATCAGAATGCTTCAACCCGTGTATCGGCTATTAAATGTATCCAATTCATGAAATCACTTGAATTGCAATCAAAACAAAACAAAAAAACCTGTTGTTTTTGTTTAGATTGCAGTAACCTAGAGATGAGTGCGATTGGATTGAATTTCAGGAGATTGGCACCATAAATCGGGCCAAATACATCTGATTTATTTCAGTTGATCGGACCTCCTGAAATTCTCATTTCGATTCCTCATGGAAAGTTCTTTTAAAAAAAGTCCAAATTTAGGCCGCCTTGACTTTTTTTGAGGTTTTTAGGGATTTTACTAAACTTTGACAACCCTTAAAGGGCACTTTAAATAAAGTGAGGCCGCCATTGAATAATAAACCTCAGTGGTTTTGCAGCGTTTTTTGACCCATTAAAGGGGATTCTTTGAAAATAAAGAGCTGGCTAAAGAATTGGGCCGTTGTCGGACCAACCCTTTGAAACGTAAACCATAGAATTTTCAGGGGGGGTTAGAATTTTTTTTTTTTTTTTTTCAAGAGCGTTTACAGTGGTTTATTATTGAATAACAAACCAAAAGTGGTCCAATTGATATATGCATTCGGTCCAGCAGCAATTTGCTCAAAGGGATGTTTAGGTAATGAGTCTTCGGAAGAGTTTCTGACCAGAAAGTTGAATATTTCATATTCATATAATATCTGTTTAACCCAAATACTTAAAATACCACTAGGGGGTCCATATTTGCACCCACTCATCTAGTAAATCTGTTTCTTCTTCTTTTCTCTCAAATCGCACGAATGCAAACTATTCTTCTCCGTGATTCCTTAAGAATCAGTTATTTTCAAAATTGTTTGTATAGTTCTTCTAGCCCTGAAGAAGTTCTACAAAAAGAACGAAACGTTTACTGAAATTGTAGTTTTCTATACACCTCTGACTGACTCTCGAGATCTCCACGAAATGTTCGAACATACAATAACAGCAGTAGAGAACTTGAACACAGTGTTAATTTTGAGATTCTAAGAAGATAATCCTGCCACTGATCGTCATCAAGTCATTCCCAATATTAAACAAACCTCTTTTCTTCCAGCTCAGTTTCACCATTTAACCCGAGTTTTATAAGGTTCAACTTACGTCAAACTTATACAAACAGTACCTCTCCGTTTTTGGCATCTCGAATGAATCTTCCGTAAGTGATGTTTACATCTTGCAAATTCCTCTCGAAGTTGGAAGTCGAAAGTGGCTGCAGCTCCACCACCGCCGCTCTGTAATAGCCTCTGTCCTGCGACAACAATGGATTATTGACAATGTTTTGTTTACATTTTACATGTTGTTTTGTTTACATCACTGACAGTAATAATTGATTATATGTCATGATGGTTACAGTTGCTACTGCAGGGTTAGTGACAAAAAATTAGTTTTTTTTTTTTCAAACTGCTTCCTGTTTTAACGAAAGTTGTATTACATCAATACTGTCATCATTATTCATTTGCAACCCTGTACTATGCCAGTAATTTTGTCTGATTAGTAGGATTTTTTTTTTTTTTTTTTTTTTTTTTTTAATAGAGCGTTTATTTGTTAATATATCAACTAGTTACAACTGAGGTAATATACAGGCAACTATCTAGATATTTACTTCACATAAATTCCGCAATATTTCACGAGTGTTAGTCCATTGACAAATTTCATGAATTCACATCAGCATCCAAGGTCCAATGGCTTGGTCCTTTTCAGGCGTCGGTTTACTTGGGAGTTGTCGAGAAGCCTAATGGCTTCTGGGTTGGTATGAGCAAGAAGCCTCTTTTCGTAGTTCCTTGCGTATCTTTTAATGACATCGGTGACTTTTTCGATTTGGAGGTCCTTGTGGAGGTCATCATTACGAATGTACCATGGAGCATTCACAATACTACATGGAGCATTCACAATACATCCTCAGTACCTTATTTTGGAATGTTTGAATTATTTTCAAGTTACTTTTAGCTGTACATCCCCATAGCTGGATACCGTAGGTCCAGATGGGCATAACTACTGTTTTGTATAACAGCAATTTATTGTGCAAACTGAGTTGTGAATTTCGGCCCAACAGCCAATAAAGTTTTCTATACCTGATTGATAGCTCTTCCTTTTTTTTCTTGACATATTTTTTTTCTTGTCTGATTAGTAGGATGTCTCAATAATTTGTTCTATGAAATTCAGCCATTTCAAACGACGGTTTGTTTTACACTTTCAAAGATTCAAAACTGTAGTGCAATTAGAGCTGTGTTTTTTTTGTTCTGCAGCCTAAGAAGTAGGATATGGTTGGTATGATGATTTACGGCTGAAAAATATCGGATCCGATAGTGTACATTCAATGTCGATATATCGGAATAGAAAATATCGCCCAAAAATATCGATATATCGGTGGAAGATATTTTCTTGACATCCCTAGTCGGAGGTTTGAAAAACTGTCTAGATTGACGGGGATTGATTGGCTGGCTGTAGTTAGCGGCCGTTCTGGAACGGCCCTGTCAGCGGAGTTTGGCGGAGGTTCTAAAACCGGCCCTGAATGGGAGCAGTACACACAGTTATAAAAGATTCCACACAACAAAAACTTACCGAAGCAATCACGTTGGTAGTCGTCATGGTTGTTAACAATAAACCGACGAGCAGCAACCATCTCAGCGTCATGCTCCTACAAAATTAATGTTGGTAGCATATTAATCAAGATAGAGAATAGTTATGACTTCCTTCAGACAATGTGGATTCATAAAAATCAGTTAAGGTAAAGTGTAATGGTATGTAAAGTAATGGTGTGGTTTACAAAGTTCAATTTCCAGAAGTCCTCAAAAATCTATCATTGAAGCAAGAATAGTGTTAACAGGTATTGAACTAGTTTTCTATTTGTGATGGGGCAAGCACCGGAATAACCAACTTTCAACGGTTTTTTATCACACTTATAACATCATAATGAACAAATAATTCGTATTTTTGAAAAGTTGCCCAAATCGTCAATCTAGCAAAAAACGCTGCAAATTCTTTCACTGGGGTTTATTATTCAATTGGCTTGCGTTCATGATTTGAATTTCTACTAAGCTTTGGAGCGTGCGTGTTTCACAGGTGATAGAGTGATTATTGAATTTCAGGAGGCACACAAATATGATCAACTGAACAATCCAAATAGGTATTTTAGTTGAGAACCGATTTAAGCGTTCTATGCATATCTCCTGAAATTCAATAATCGCACTATCACCTGTGAAACACGCACACTCCAAAGCTTAGTAGAAATTCAAATCATGAACGCAAGCCAAATGAATGAAATTGAATAATGAACCCCAGCGAAAGAATTTCCAGCGTTTTTGTAGTGGCAGTAAACAAAGCACACGCGCAATACAATCTGTTGTTGACACTTGACAGTTCCCCAAAATCAACGCGGTTCTGTTTGTACACGACTTTATCATTTTCAATCTTTCTACTAGATATCGTTCTTAGTTTAATGAAATCTCGACGTTGTATTCGTATCCTGTTAGGAATAATAGTTTCCGGGTTGTGCTCGTTTGAAGGACACATCAAAGCGCTGAAGTTTTGAATTCAACTGTAAATAACTAATTTAGTTTAAATTAAATCTACTATTGTCTCATTCAACATTTTTCAGCATTATTTAATTACCTCGAACAAAAAAATTGATCGATTGAAAAACCTTTAGTATAATATCTAATTCACTTTTTCCTACTTTTACTAGTATTCCTACTTTTATTGATAAAACATGACTATGTTTCTAATAAGTAAGATAAGTACCTTTTAAGCAGCTGTATCGACAATAAACATTATTTTACTCAAGTGAAACATTATTCAACAATTAATTAACGTAAATTACTAAATAATGCATTTTTCTTCTTTAATTTTAGGATTTATACCTACTTTTCACCCATTCGCTAACGGGTTTTTTTATTTTTTTTTTTTTTTCCATATTTAGTTGTAATCGATTCAGGCCCAAAAAACATAGAAATATGATGATTTAATGATCATTTTCTTGCGACTGGAGGCCTTTTGCCCGATCCCCACTATGCGATGGATGGCGGACGAACATTGCAAATTTGGAATCTACGCATCTTGAAATGCTAAGTGACAATATTTGAGGGGAGGGGAGATCATAAAATTTTGCTGAATGATTGCAAAGGCGTATTATTGAAAATAATAAAACCGAAAAAGGCAATAATTATGAACAGGTAGGTTACCTTGATAAATTTTGAAAATAGCGTGGTAGGTAGGTATCTCCGATGTCTCGTTCTCTCGCCGTATAAAATGTGTGTCACGACAAACGAGCAAAGAACATGAATCTGATGATTCGTCGGTTTGCCGGCAAGTTGCAGAACTGTTCTGACCGCCACAGTACGTCTTGGTCGCGGTTGTTTGTGAACGGCGTTCGCTGGTGAGCGCTCGTTCGATGTAAACGGGCCTTCGCAGCAATGCCGGTATTTTTATAACACGAAACGCTTGCGACTACTCAGAGCGAACTGAAAAGAAGGTGGAGATGATCGCGTGCTCCCCTCCCTTTGAACGCTAAGCACTGACCTTGGCTAAGTCAATGTGGTTCGTCCGCTCCTCACTACGATGATTCATCATTTCAAAGCATAAAAGACTTTTCAGCTGTCATTGATGAACTCACAAAGCGGACCCATGGTTGTCAAACACAGCAATTGCAAGCATCAATCACCCATACACAGGTACCTATAAATATGCATATATACAGGGTGATTCCTTCGTAGTGTTCGAAAAAATTTTGGGTAAAACTAGACCGAAAATGGAGCAAAACGCCGCCAACCGCACTGTTCTATCCCAACCCGTTCCGTAGATATGATTTTTCAAAGATTTTTTTCGAGGAAACCTCGTTTTTTCCATAAAAGCTGTGTTATGTGCGCTTTGCTCCAATGTTTTTCAATTGTTTAGTACATTTTCGGATTCAGCATTAAATTTCCAATAACATGGTAGTACAGATTGCCATAAACTTACTAACTTTGCATCGAATGAACAGCTCAAACTTTAAGTTACGTAGGTAAGTTACATTTTCTTATTTTCCATTATCGCTCATCAATTTACAAAAAGACTACCCACAAAACTGCAAAGTCAATAAAAACTAGCGCATTTAACCAACTTTCGAATGATTAGTAGTACTAAGTAGGTACCTGATTTTCATACCGAAATAGTGCACCATGTTTTTCGGATTTAAAATGTGAATTTCTCTACGAAATCGGACCAAAATCATAAATGTGACTATATCATTCGAAAGCTGGTTAAATGCGCTACTTTTTATGGAATTTGCAGTTTTGTGGGTGGTTTTTTTGTAAATTGATGAGCGATAATGAAAACTAAGAAAATGTAACTTTCCTGCATAAGTTAAAGTTTGTGCTGTTCATTCGATGCAAAGTTAGCGACTTCTAAGGTAATCTGTACTACCATCTTATTGGAAATTAAATTCTGAATCCGAAAATGTGCTGAAAAATTGAAAAACTTTGGAGCAAAGTGCACATAACACAGCTTTTATGGAAAAAAACGTGTTTTCTTCGAAAAAATCTTTGAAAAATCATATCTTCGGAACAGGTTGAGATAGAACAGTGCGGTTGGCGGCGTTTTGCTCCATTTTTGGTCTAGTTTTACCCAAAATTTTTTCGTACACTACGAGGGAATCACCCTGTATATAGTTCAGTATAAAAATCAATTCATATACCGAAACGAAAACAGTGCAGCACCTATCCAATCTAAGTTCCAAACCTTGTTTCCGTTTTCTGTGTTTACTTTTCATTCAACACGTACCTCTAGTTATATTGAGATGAAATTCCTATGGGACCTCAAGAGGCCTTATCCGCATAGTCCCTCAAAATGTTAGTTAAATTTATTTAGCTCAAGTTATGGCTGTAACAAGGAAATGCGGACAGACCGACAGACACGGAACCAAATTTGTTCAGTGGGGTACGGAACGCAAAATGCGATCGGAAATTTTGAA
The DNA here is from genome assembly GCA_031894815.1 of Creontiades dilutus. Lineage (NCBI taxonomy): Eukaryota > Metazoa > Arthropoda > Insecta > Hemiptera > Miridae > Creontiades > Creontiades dilutus. The sequence continues at coordinate 75,598 of JAVIWC010000669.1, forward strand.
TTCGGACAACAAACATTTTTTGGCTCTCGAAAGTGAACAAAAGGCTTCTAAAAAATAGGCTACCGCCAGAACAGAAAGAAATGCGCCACGAGAAATGAGCCATGTGACTTTAGATTCCTGAAAATGAAATTGTTATAATTTCTATTGAACAATGAAAACCTAATAATCATGGAATTAAAAAAATATATTTAATCACTGAAAACCAAGTTTTGGGTCCTATATTAGGGCTAATTTTGAATTTTTCAAATTCGTCTAGGAGTGCTTAAAACCCTGTTTTCAAGTGTCTTTCAAAACTTTCCATTCCTGAAAATTCAATTAATTTTTTTTATTGACCAACGAAAAAGTAATTATGGAATTTTATGAAATACAATCACTAAAAATTAATTTTTTGTACATATTGTTCAGGTGTATCTGAAATAGTTTTGGATCATGAAGAGTTTTATCGGTATTCGGGTCATTACCTCTTGAAATCACACTTGACTCCTATTCAAGGTCTGCAGATAACGGTGACGATAATCGCCGCTTTTGGTTCCTCATTGTTCGATAATCCCGTTTGTATGTGAAAATATTTAAAGCCTTTAATGGACTCCAAATTCCCCAAGCTGCTTTGGGCCGTAGGTTTTTTCCAAGCCAACCGTTTTCAGGCAAACGGTCAGTCACCCGTAGTCTCCCCTAGCACCCTGGGGTTTCCCGGGGTAGTTGTAACCCCGTCCCTGATTGGTTTCTACTATCCCCCTCTCTCTGCTCCCCTCGATTCCCCACTCTAGATTTTCCTCACTTCCCCTTCAAACAAAATTTTCCCGTTTTTTGGTAAACAGAATCCGGACTCAGTTCTCTCCTTCGTTTTTAGCCGGCTCTTACACCCTTGTTAACTTGACTGACTTCATATCATATTCATCAAAGTGACTTCATTTTCCTAACTAAGTAGTGGCAAAGCAGCATATTTTGTGATAGTGTTGGCTACCCACGAAACCGCAACTTTGGCAGAAGCGCCCTAAGGTTTTATTCGACAACACCTGCATTTATTTGATTGGTTCACTTTATCGACGATATACTAATTGAATTATGTATTTCCATACTCGTTGATTGAGCATGTACGCATTGATTTGAAATACAGTCTCCATCAGTAAACTGCGCAACCGTTTATATCTTCCTTAAGATCACCTTAACACATATATTCGTGCTAATTTTGAATTTGTCAAACTCGTCTAGGAGTGTTTGAAAAACACTGTTTTGAAGTGTCTAGTTTTCAAAATTTTCTGGGGAGATCCCTTGGGGCAAATAGTTTGGAGACCCCTGCTCTAACGCTTCAAAAGAGGCTTTTTTGCCACGAGCACCTACATGAGTTACTCACTCTAATGTTGCACAAGACTTTTTAGTTTTGGATGCCTATTCCAAAATTTAGATAGTTTGCTTGGTTTTCCAACGGGGCCAAGTTTTTATAAAACTCATTGTAAGACGAGGTAGCAACTTTCTCTCTCTTTCTATATTTTGCAGCTGTCAGAATAACGGTCGGATAGATTTTCTGAGCTCCCCCAAACCCATCAAAATCCTGGCTTCGCCAAATGTCACCTTCGCCTAAATCTTCGAAAAACACGGACATTTCGGAGGCCCGATAATATACGGGCGTTCTATCATCCTGATGATCAAGGGCACGGACAGATTTCATCTCAAAAACACGTGTGTTAGTGGGTGCTGGAACGCGGCAAGGAAAAACGGGGAATTATTTGTTGGAAGATTCCAATCATTCCGAGAATCACCTGTGTTAGTGGTGAGGAGGAAAACGAAGAGGGGTTTTGAATTGTTCATCTCCAGTAGAACTTTGGCAAGGCAGTAGGAAACTTGTGTTTTGAATTCTAACAGTTTCCCCACGGGAATTTTTTTAGGGTTAAGTTGATTGAAACAGGGTTTAATGTGACATATTACAACACTAGATAGAATGTAAATAATAATGAACCTAGTAATTAATTTAAATATGGTTTGTTTTTCTACTGAAATGTATAAACATTAGTGCTCGAATATTGTCCATTGCCGTTTGAAATTGTTCAACACCTATATAAATCTTCTTTTAGTTTTAGATAAAATGAGGGGTGCTTACGAGTATTTTTCACATTTTTGTTTTGGGGAGGGGGTACCAACTTACAAGGGGGGGGGGGGGGGGGGGGGCTGGCACCCCTGACCTAGGCACCAATTTTCACTAAGAAATAATAATCATTGCTTCACCAAGATCCAATATTTGCCATAAATATCTTTCAATAAAAGATGAATCGTGGTCGTGGATAACAGTGTTTGTCTTTGTGTCACTAACTTGGCGAATGATTATCATCAGTGACTTTATCAGATTTTCAAAAAGTTTTTGCACCAAAATCCGTCTCAAAGCATTCTAGATCCACTGTCAAAAGGCACCAAAACTCATTCCAGACGTCAACTCTCGATAGAATTGAGAGAGAAAGGTCAAATTAGCACAAACAATTTATCTAAGCTTCCAGAAGGCTAAGTTTGAAGATGGGCACATTCGCCTCACTCGATGGGGACATTTCAAATGGGGGAAAATTACCCGAAACCCCCCAAGTCGGTGACTCTCTTTTATATAGGTTTTGAAAACTATCACACGATGGTGAAATCGGATTGGTATATATCCCCAATTCGATATATCTCAATCCGTTCTAACTAGAGCAATTTGAAGATGATAAAACAAGGAAGATGGGCAAAAAATTATGAGATTCTTCAGCTTTCAAACATTTCCAAATTAAAATGAGGTATCACGAGTCAAAAAATGAAATTGTTTTTTTGCGTAATTTTTCGTCATGCTAAACTAGTTTGAAAATGTTGCTCATTTCGTCATGCGCTATGACTGGAACTTTTTACCATCTTCTTCAGCGTTGAAATACCTTAAAATGAGATATCATTAAATGATATGACAAATTTTGTCAGAAAAAAAACAAATGATTGTGTATTAATATTTTTCATACACACCGTGTGATAAATCACCGATATAGGGATGCTCAAAAAGAATCGATTCTTGGAAAATCGATTCTTTTTCCTGAAATAATTACTTTTCGATTATTTTTTCAAAAATAAGAATCGGCAGTTCGATTCTGAATTTCAAGAATCGTCTGGCAAAACCGATACATTTCTATCTTTACGAAATTAATATGGTTTGCTCTGCAGATTAATCCATGTTCAAACTAACATTTTAAAAAGCTTTCACAACTGCTGAAGAAATGAAGAGTCGAAGGATTTAATGTGGTAACAATACCACCACAGTAGAAGGTACAATTAATTGATGATTTTTTGTCAACAACAACATGAAACTGATTATTATGAAAATCCCTGTTCCAACTGTGTGTTAAGCCCGTACATTCCCTAACAATTTCCTATGATTCTTCATCGTTGAAATGTTATGATGAATTTTTACATTTTATTTGCAAAATAATTCGAAATCGATACTTTTTCTCAAATACCTATTTTTCATTAATAGTGTATTAAGATACACGGGTACCGTGCCATCGAAGATCTCATCCGATCCAATGGACGACTTTCGATACCATCTCTTGAACGCCAACATCGAAGTTCCACTCCATATCGGTAGTTCTCTGATAGGCCCATTTATGTCCCCGCCTTACGGCAGGGCTCTGACAAGAAATTAGAGTAGACTCATTAGAAGGCCCCTCTCCACGGAAATCTTTAGTAAAAGGCGAAAGATTTATTCGTGATGAAGAGAGGCCAGAGTTAACTTCCAAGAGTTCATCAGATAGCCGGGTGCCAGAGCGCTCGTTCGAAATGTCGAGAACGTCAAACTCCATAACTCCCGGCGGCCAGAAGAATGGAATAGATCAACACATGTTACGTTAGAACAATGGATATCATTACCGTACTACACCTAATTAAATACTAGACCACCATTCTCTACCCGCTCGAAAGAAAATGGAGGTTTTATCGAGATTGAAAATTGGTAGTGAAAAGCGATGATCTTTGAACTGCTGGACGCTGTTCCAAGTTGCTGCGCGATTCTAGCGCTGCTGCGCGGAACTTTGTTGAACTTCTCTTGGTATCTTAGTTACGTGTAGTGCCGCTAGAAAGCGTTAAAGTGATAACAGCGGAAACTCTCCGATCCCATATAGTTTTTAAGAAATTCTAGTTTCAGGGAGAAACAATTTTGGGGATATCTTGTGAACGCATAGGCCACTGCTTTCGCATGCTACATTACAAGGTAAATAGAAAGTAAATGTTAGGAACGATTAAACTCTTTCAAAAGTTAAAAACCATTTTCCGGACTTACTCACTTTTCCAATTTATACTGTTCAAAGTTTTTGTGTTTGTCATAGTTCATCAACTGAAATATTCACACGTTTTGAGGTTTGATGTCTTCACTTTGCTACATAAAATCGAAAATGTAACGCGGAGTCCGCGCGGACAGCGTCACGAAAATATTTCTGATGGTTTTCACTCACAACCGATTCGTTGCTACGGATCATCTTCGACATTTGTGATCGTACAAAAAAACGTTTGCCTACATTTCGCTGCAAATGAACATTAATTTTAATTACGGTAATAGGTAGGTACACACAATTAGGTACCCACTGTTTATAAACCCTTTCAGGTTTTAAAAACGATTTTCTGGATTTAATAACTTTTCCAATTTGTACGTTTGCACATGAACTATCTCTGAAATTGCCACAAACGGTCAATACTTCCAAAAAACTTGTATTTCTTGGGAAAATTAAAGAGTTTATCTAGATAAAACGTAGATAAACGTGGGATAGTTTTTATTTTTGACATAGTTCATCAACTAGGTAATTACTTACTAAAACATTCACTTATTGTTGCAAAAATTTTGTTGCAACTGAACATGAATTTTAATTACGGTAGTTCACACAAATTATTTACCTACTGTTTATTAACCCTTTCAGATTTTATATACAACTTTCCGTATTTAACTTTTCCGATTTATACTGTTCGAACGTTTGCACCGAAATCATCACTGAAATTGGCTAAAACCGTCAATACTTCTAGAAATTTGTATTTTTTGGGGAAATTGAAAAGTTTATGTAGATGTAACGTGGATATACATGAAATCGTTTGTATTTTTGACATAGTTCATCAGCTAGGTACACTAAAACATTCACTCATTGGTGCATACATTTTTCTGCAAATGAACATAAATGTTAATGACGATAGTAAAAACAAATACATTTTGAATTATGAAATCACTCTCTGAACCAGAATATTGTTAGGAAGAGGTTTCTTCACTGTAGGGATGGGTATCGTTGAAGAAGTATCGATATTTTGTACCGATACTGTATCGGAAGGTAGGTATCGATACTCCAATATCAGTCAAGCAAAGAATATCGAGTATCGTTTTCAACATCAATTTTTCAAAATTAAACTAAAAATTTAGTATACAGAACAGAAGATAAGTTTTGTTTTGATTTTTTGAACCTGTGAGAGGTAAGGTAACAGTAACAGTGGGTACTATACCAGCCGGATCTATACATTTTGGAATAACCTTTTAAATCTATTCCCAAAATTCTGCTAGACAGTAGTGTGGAAAGCCCCATTCCTCTAGATCAGTGATTATTTCACTCTCAAATAATTTTGTAGATAATAAGCCTCGAGTGATTCTAGGTAAACTGATAATCAAGTTGTTGCGCACACATTAGATTGAATATAGAAACCAATAAGTTTTTGGTTTCAGTACGAGATTCATTTGTGATGGTTCCCCCCCTGAAAATTAACGGTTCCTAGTTTCGGGTATTACTATAAAAATATCCAACTCAGCCTTTATTTTCCTTAACCTGTTTTTTTCTAGTATTAAAGCCACTATTCTGTTTACATTCCACATTCCATTACAAGTGTCTAAAGATTGGTTGGTAAAGTGACTAGTGAAAGAACCCAATAAATTAATTAATTATTGCTAGTGAAATGACGCAGAGTTACTTTCGAAATAATTTATTAAACAATATAAAACGAATATTACATTATTACGAATAATTACATAGCGTGAGAGTACGAAAAGGCGCGAGACGACTAGGGTTATAAAAAAAAAACATGACTTTCGATTACAGGAACTCGATCGATTAATCGATACTGACATCGACACTTTGCCGCTAAAATATGAAGATCAATACTTCAACACTTTCCCTGATCTGAGTATTCTAGGACAAACCAAGGGCTTCACGGAGAGCTTGAAGTCGAGGTCGAGGTGTTGGCTTTGTTAGGATGTCAGCAAGTTGATGATCGGTACCAATGTGCTCAACAATCAGCATTCCCTTTTTAATTCTGTCGCGAATGAACAAATATTTTCGCTGTATATGCTTGGTGCGAAAATGAAATTCAGGGTTTTCAGAGAGTCTTTTAGCAGATTCGTTGTCGATTTGTAAAATAGGAAGAGAAGACAATCCTATCAGCTCTCTGAAAAGTCTGGAAATCCAGATGACTTCCTTTGATGCCAGATTAGCAGCAACAGTCTCTGCTTCACAGGTGGAATCAGCCACCAATTCTTGTCGACGACTGATCCAGGTAATAGCTGCGTCAGCATATTTAACAACTACTCCACTGGTGGAACGCATCGTATCAGGACATCCAGCAAAATCCGCATCACTATAGCACTGAAGTTCAAGTGTCTCTGGCTCACAGCGGTACACCAATTTTAAATCAATTGTCCCAGATAGATAACGGATGACACGCTTCACCCTAACCACATCTTCATCTGTGAAATTCTCCAGCCGCCGTGAAAGTACACCAACACTGAAGGCAATATCGTAACGAGTACCACGAGCAACGTATAATAAGGCACCAACTGCTGATCTGTATGGGAACTCGATTTCTTTCCCTGATGTGTGTGCAGTGAGCTTCTCCATGGGAGTGAGAACTGGGTTGCATCCTTCCATGTTGAATCGGCTGAGAATTTTTCTGATGTATGCTGATTGGCTTACCATTATGTTTCCATTCTTCTGGGAAATTTCGAGTCCCAGGAAGTATGACGCTTCTTTGGCTACAATTTTGTATTTGGAGCGTAGTTCTTCAATGAATAAGTTCAATTCTGCCTCATTTGTTGAAGCAACAAGCCCATCATCGACGTAAAGAGCCACAATTGTTTTCCCATTTTGTGTTTGACGTAAGTACACACAAGGGTCCTCCTGGCTTTGCTGAAATCCCAAACTAACCATGAACTCATCAAATTTTTGGTTCCAGCAACGCGGAGCCTGTTTAAGTCCATAAAGACTTCGTTTAAGGCGACACACTTTACTAGTGCCATTATTGTACCCCTCGGGCTGCTTCATATAAATTTCCTCAGCGACATCACCATAAAGGAATGCAGTGGATACATCAAACTGTCGAAGCACCATCTTTTTCACTGCTGCAATGGACAAGACAGTTCGTATAACTTCCAATCGAGTGACAGGACTGAAAGTGTCACCATAATCCACACCGGGTCGTTGAGCACATCCCTTTATGACTAGCCTTGCTCGGTACTTATCAATGCTTCCATCAGGGTTGCACTTGAGACGATATACCCACTTACAGTCGATTGTTTTCTTTCCTGGGGGAAGCTCAACTAACTCCCATGCATCATTTTGGTACATCGAGCTCATTTCCGTGTCCATGGCTGACTTCCATTCAGGACGATTCGTTCCTCCTACTGCCTCACTGAAGGTTAATGGGACGTCTTCAGTCAGGAACACTTCTTCAAAATTTGAGGTAATAAAGTCTTCAAGATGAGGTGGTGGCTTCTTCTGTCTTGAGGACCTTCGAGGCAAATTTGAAGGCGATTGAGGAGGTGTCACGATAGGGCTGCCTGGTTCAGACTCTGACTCAGAGCTATTGCTTAAGTGGTCTTCCAAATCTTCACTTGAATCTGGTATAGTAGCAGGCAATTCGATAACCCTCTTTTCAGTTGGTGAGTCTTCTGAGGTTTTTCGTAGTTGGTTATTACAATTTTCTAATTTTTCAAGAAAGACAATGTCCCGTGAGACAATGACGTTTCTCTTTTCAGGAACATAAACTCGATATCTTTCATCTCCTTCATAGCCAATGAGATATCCGACAATTGCCTTCTTATCCATCTTTCGTCTTTTCTGTGTAGGTTGATGGACAAAACATTTAGAGCTGATGATACGCAGATGCTTAATGCGAGGCTTTTGACCGAGCCATAGTTCGTGAGGTGATTTGTTGGCAACGGATGACTTTCCCACACGATTGAGAATATATGCAGCTGTTGTGACGAGTTCAGCCCAAATTGCTGCTGGGAAATTTACATCGGGATTAGCGTACTTGAACGTCCGAGCCATTTCAACAATTGAACGATTTTCACGTTCAACAGCTCCGTTTTGCTCAGGTGTATATGGAGCAGTTAATCGCTGGTTAACTCCATATTCTCTGAGAATGGACCGTACTTCGTCATTGTCAAACTCACCTCCATTGTCGCTTAGGAATTCTCTCACCTTATGACCAAGGGTTTGAGCCTTGGCTAACACTTCGCGTAATGCATCCTTTACGGCCGATTTTTCACGAGAGACGAAAGCATATCGGTACTTTGAAAAGTGGTCTTTTATGACGATAAGGTAACGACGCCCACCAAATGATGGGTCAAATGGCCCACAGACATCACCTGATACTAGCTCACCAGGGACAGATGCTGGCACTCGAGTGCCAAATGGCAGGCGATGTGTTTTTCCAAACTGACATGGCTCGCAGATTTCTTTGTCAGTGGGGACCTTAATACCAAGTTCAGATTCGAGTTTTGAACGAACGTAACGTTTATCCAGGTGACCCCAGCGATGGTGGTAGAGTTGGAGAGTCTGGTTACCCTCAGAAACATTGGCGCATACCTCTGACGGTTGAACAGCATGGAACGAAGCACGATAAAGTGTTCCACCTGGATTTCGAGTACCGCTGAATACAACCAGATTGTTGATGCTGAAATGACATTCTGAGTCATTTGACTCAAACTTGCTTTCTGGGTTGCGGTCATGAGCTGCCAGAACAGATACGAGATTCCGTGAGATTTCTGGAACATACCAGACATCATTTAGCGTGAATTTGTTCAACTTTCCACCATGGCAGTTGACGACCTCAATAGTTCCACTGCCGAGAGCTTTGATCACCTCTTTTCCAGCCGCTTTAACTGAAGCATTCGAACTTATAGGGAAGGGTTCATAAGCCGTGAACCAGTTCAAATTTGAGGTGATATGCCGAGTGGCACCATTGTCAACCCACCATGTGTCATTTGTAGTTGCGACGTTGACATCACTGCTTATCGAGATAAGAGCAATTTTCGAATTTGGCTCAACCGTATTTGAGCTTGGTTCACCCCTATTTCCATGCGATGGAGTTTTGTTGGAATAACCAGCACGAGCTGGATACGGCGGTCTACCGTCAGCCTTCCACTTGACACACTCCTTGAGCCAGTGTCCTTTACCTGAACAATATTTGCAGGTTGTAACGGCTTTCGTCTTGTTCTGATTACCCCTCGAATCATTTTTATGGCCAACTTTATCTTTCGTGTAAAGAACATCACTAGACTTTGATGGGGGGTTAATATTACGCTCGTGAAGAATTATAGCTGAGGAAATATCCTCCATTTTCTTTACTTCGTTAGCTTTCATAAGTAGGTAGCTAGATTTGAACGACTCAAACCGCTTAGGGAGGATGTGTAGGACTTTGGAGACAAACAACAACTCAAGAAGCTCATTAACAGTTTCGACCTTACGAGTTTTCAATCCGGCGGCGAATTCACGATGTTGATTTTTCACACGGGTAAGTACCAAAGGGGCATCCTCTGATTCATCCCATTCCATGTTGAAAAAGTCAAGGCACTGACGAAATAGCTGATCTTCTGCCTTATTGTCGAACTGAGCTACCAAAATGTCCCAAGCCTCTTTTGCTGTTAACCTACCAGAAATTCGTTGATGTAACTCATCACTAACACATTGGGAGATGACGATCTTTGCTTGAGACGAAGCTTTGTTGAAGGCGTCGAGCTGCTCTTTTTCTGCTTTAGTAGGGGTATCAGAAAGAACGGGTTTCTTTCGAGTTCCCTCCACTATATCGACGGCGTTGAACAGTTCAAGAACATCCATAACTCTGTCCTTCCAAAACGGCCAATCTTTCGCACCCTGAAGTGGTTTAATACCTTTGGTAAATTCCATTTTCGGAGACGGACGAACTCAAAAACCACGAATACCGGGCGCAACGACGACGGAACTGACGTTGGAAAACCGAACACGATTCACTTCACTCAAAAACTAAACGAAAACGTTCGCGAGCACAGTTGAACGCACTGGGACTCATAACCTGTTGAATTCTTAGTGAAATGACGCAGAGTTACTTTCGAAATAATTTATTAAACAATATAAAACGAAACAGTTTAATTACATAGCGTGAGAGTACGAAAAGGCGCGAGACGACTAGGGTTATAAAAAAAAAAAAAAACATGACTTTCGATTACAGGAACTCGATCGATTAATCGATACTGACATCGACACTTTGCCGCTAAAATATGAAGATCAATACATACTCGTAACTGAGTTAAGAAGTCGAGTCTGCGATAAGGAAACTGATAAGGAAGATAAGATTTTATGGTTTTCAAGCACTTCAATGTTTACAAATACGAATTTAAATTTCAGAGTCAAATTGATCTCAACTGTGAGTTGAATTCAGTTGTTTCCTTGTGTTTCAAGATAAACATATTCGTTATGTAGGCAAGTTTAGCAATTTCTTATCGGTCTGATACATAAAACATGAAAAATCGGTGATATCTATGGAAATTCGAAACAGAGATGGACTATCCTTCGTTCTCCTGTTACTATTGTGCCATAGGACACCTAACGGTGGGACGGGATTGTGTTGTTAGCGGTGATAAATGAATTCATTCTCGTCGGAACATGTGGTAGCTGGTCCTATTACTTATTTTAATCTCTTGAAAGCCATATGCACGGATATATCCCAGGCTTCAAACGAACGTAAGTTCTTTTTATCTAGCATTTTCAATATATCTTGCTTTGTTTGAGCATCAACGAGGTTTGCTATTCAAATGTAGTCCTGCGCACGATAGGTGCAGAGAGTACCATACCTCGTTGTAAAAGAATTTTGTTCAACACTCAAGGGGTAGACAGGTGCCACTGGCCTTTCATTCTCTTGACAGTATGCCGTTTATACTGGATGCACCATGAACGCGATGCGTCAGTTTACTGACAAGTGGCAGAACGCGCTTGTCCGGTTGTGAACAGGGTTGCCCGATTTCGTTTGGCACGGGTGACTGTTCACACTGGTCGAGCATCTTGCTTTCAAGTGTTTGAGAACAGTATTCCCGAATAATGCTGTTGTATATGGGCCTTAAATTTCATAAATAACTTGGAAAACAGTAAGCAGAAAAGAGTCACACATAACAAACAACAGATAGGGCGCGATGCAGATCAAAACCATAAGAACCCCTACTTATGAGCGTAGAAATAAGTGAGCACCGTCCCATATGTTTTGGACCCTCTGGTTGGTCAATCTCCTGGACCTGCCTCAATCCTTACTGAATTCCACCTTCACAGTGGGTGACCTCGTTTGGCACGGGTGACTGTTCACACTGGTCGAGCATCTTGCTTTCAAGTGTTTGAGAACAGTATTCCCGAATAATGCTGTTGTATATGGGCCTTAAATTTCATAAATAACTTGGAAAACGAAGAAGCAGAAAAGAGTCACACATAACAAACAACAGAAATAGGGCTGAGCGGTCTGCAGATACACCAAAACCATAAGAACCCCTACTTATGAGCATAGAAATAGGTGAGCACCGTCCCATATGTTTTGGACCCTCTGGTTGGTCAATCTCCTGGACCTGCCTCAATCCTTACTGAATTCTGCCTTCACAGTGGATGACCTCGAAGCTTAGATATCTGCTCCTAATTGGTCAGGGCATTCGTCCAAACTGCAGTCCTCGCAGAGCCCAGGTTTCAATTTCACTAGTTGCTAGGCCTAGTTGGTATTTCACTGGTTGGTTTAAACTCTTCAAATAAGGATGGAAAGATTTGGATTTTTAGCATGGAACATGCTTTAGCCTTGGACTAACTAGCCAAAAAATGTCACGCAGAATGGGTAACGCTGAAGTGTCACACGTACCAGGAGCTAAGACAGAAAAAAAGGTTTTTTCAGTGGTCTTAGCTCCTGGTCGCTCCTGGCACCCTGGTACTAAAACACGTATTAGCTAAGTCTGGAGCCTTGAAAACGCTCCTTCCCCACTCAGCACAGTGCCGAGTTTTTGTAATTTTTTCATTATTATTGGCTGCCAGTGAAGGCCCCTTTGCTCCTATCACAAGCTCGCCTGTCTTGTACATGGCAATACTAATCCATTCATGCATGCGCAAAAACCAATCTCTGAAAGCCTACAAAAGGCTGGTGTAACCCCTATTTACAAAATTGTGGGTACAAAATATGATCATTGTAGACCCATTTCGAACATCTCTCAACGAGCAAAACATCTAGAACAAAACATTAGAAAACGACTGATTCCCCTCTATCTGAAGAACCTACCTCTACTGGTAATTCGGTATTCAACCAAATAAGTCTACTGAGGAATCAGTGATGCAACATTTTCAAAAGTTCAGATACATCACACCAAAGCTTTCCTAAACGTATGAGCCTTCAGATTGAAATACCACAAAATTCCAAAAAAAAAAAAATAAATTAATGCAAATTTTCAAATAAAATGCAACTAGTCTCTTGTTATTTCGTGATGGGCTACTCGTATCTCAAATCTTTATAGCTAGTTAGTGCCTGCCCACAAAGTAATTTTTCTTGAAAAATGTTCGATTTTATTTACAGCATCGTAATATATTCAAGTATAGTTTTTCCAAGTCAGATTCGAAAATTTTCATTTCAATTTCAGAATTTTCCATTTCAATTTCAGAAACCGCTCCCACGGATAATCACATTCTGAAATTGAAATGGAAAATTTTGAAACTGGAAATTTCCGAATCTGACTTGGAAAATCTATATAAACTACAATAACTGTTACATAATGTTATAATATAACATTATAGTATAATTATGTTATATTATTATAATATAACATTAAGTGTATATATACACTCAGTTTCTTAACTTTGTCCCCAGAAATGTTCACATCAGAGGTAGCCAAACTTCTCGAACTATTCCTCGAATCAAATTAATTTCAGTGAAGATTTAATAGATTATAATTATTAATAAGTTGATTTCCTACAGTAATCTTTCAATATCCTAACCATAACACCTTCAAGTAAAACATGAAGTAAATTTATAGAAAAACTATTACCAATTAATTGCAAATTTTCTCTATTTCTTAATGAAAAACCTTCATGATCTTCAGTTGCAGATCACCATATTTCTGCCCTCTACCAGCTGTTTGGAAAAATTCTTCCCAAAGCGCTTGATTTAATCGATAAAGAGGAAATAGAATACATTACCGTTGAATCCAGAAGAAGCTATTTCATAGTAAGTGAATATTGGAAATGTATCTTTAATAATGAACCTTTGTAATCGATCAAGACTAAATTTTTAACCCCTCTCCATCCTCAAATTGGTTGGTTAACGTTCCAAGATGCGTCGAATCCAAAAATCGGATAAAAATCCATTCATTAATTCAGGAGATATGCATAGAGCACGTAAATCTGTTCTCAACCAAAACACCTATTTGGATTGATCAGTTGATCACATTTGTGTGCCTCCTTAAATTCAATAATCGCTCTATCACCTGTGAAACACGCACACTCCTAAGCTTAGTAGAAATTCAAATCATGAACCATTGAATAATAAACCCCAGTGAAAGAATTTGCAGCGTTTTGAATTTGTTTTTTTTTTTTTTCATGGTTTCATGGCACTTGTGACACGCACATACAGCGTTTTGTTTTGTCTTGGGCCTAGGTGTGTCTGCGGGGCAAAACGTTTCTCATGTGTCCAAGTGTGTATACCATATTCATATGGGGCAAAAATTTTCCTGCCGAACGCGGGGAACGAAACCGAGGACCTGCGCTACGGGTCCCACATCGAATGACCTTCTAATTTGTTTACTTAGCAATGCGAAGACGGATGTTGGCAGCATAAGATCATGCCAGACGTCGGAAATGGTTTGAGCTACAGACCTGGGGAGGGGCTCATTCCGATTCCTCATGGAAATTTCTTTAAAAAAATTCCATATTTAGGGCGCCTTGATTTTTTTTGAGATTTTTACGGGGATTTTACAAAACTTATGCAATTTGGACATTTGAAACGTGAACCATGGGCTAAAGGGGGGTTGTCAGACCAATATGGATTTTTTTTTCAGATTTTTTGAGCGATTACAATGGTTTATTATTGAATAATAAACCAAAATCGGATAAAAATCCATTCAGTAATTTTCAAAATAATAATAATGTGTGTTTTCAGATGTTAAGTTGTGTAACCCTTTTGGTTATGGTATTTTTGCTCGTGGCGTACTCATCCTATTGATAATTGTATTACAAACTTAGCAAGAAAATTTGTTATCATCCTTTCCAGTTTTCTTATTGTTACTGACGCACAGAAATAACTCAGAACACACCGTGGTTCATTTTAAATTTTATATTAGTTAAAATAACAATGATGTGTCGTTGGCTAGTTCCATGACACTGTCTCAACGACAGACAAAAATGTAACTTGGGGTCGAGTTGGGGCTGCATTCTTGGCATTATTTCCTGCCGATCCGAAAGAGTGGGAGCAAAGGATTGAAATATTCAAAAATCAAAAATAAAAAGACATTTTTAAATAACACTAATGGGTTTTTTATGGTTATTGATTGACATTTTTCTTATGAATCTAATTAGACCATTTACACAACCTTACATTCATCCGTTTACTCTCCTTTAGGGCTAGAAGTTGGGCACAAAGAAAGAACATCAACATGAATGTGAATGTGTGTTTGCTGATAGTAAAAATTGCTTACTTAATTGTGGAGATAGCTGCTATACACATTTCAAAAAAATGTTTTGCTTCATCCTGATTCCGTCAAAAACATGCAAGAGAAAAATGGTTTTGGATTTTTGAAAAGTGTGTTTTATGCAGTATAGAAACAACAGGAAAAACGTTATTTAGATTTTTTAGACAAATTTCCTCCTTTGGAAAATCTTTTTCTTGGTTCTGACTTCTGATTCTTTACCTTCACTTTTCTAAAAATTGTCAAAAAACATTGATGTGCCTTCGATTGATGTGTCACACTGTATCAATATTTTGATGGTATACATTCTTTTTTGTTTTGCGGCTTCATGGTTATTTCTGTGCTTCATGCAAAACCTTATATTTGTTCTTCTGATATTTAGGAATTCTCACGCTGTTCTTGATTTTTGTAGACAAATGTTTTCTTTTCTTCAGGTGAGAAGATCTAAAGCTACGTATTACGTCTATACCAACACGCTCTTCTGCAATTGTCTACATTTCCAATTCAACGTCCTGAAAAAGAAGAAAAGTCTCATGTGCAAACACATCATCGCTTGCCACGTTGCCCTCGCCACTAAAAAATGCCGGTTTCATTCATCTCCCGAGTATATGTCACCGGACGTCTTGAATAATGTTCGAGACAAGGATTGTTAGTACTGCCCTTCTTTATTAAAGCATTTAATTACGTTTTTTCACTACAAATACACATTTTATTCCAATTGATGTTGCTTTTTGATGAATTGGTTCCGAAGCCGACGCTCAGTTCACAAAATTCAGGGGGAAGTTGCCAGTGAGAAGGGCCTCATTCGACACCTTACAGTTGTACATGTAGCGAATTTTTTCGAAATCTCCATCAGTTGCTCCTATTCTCTGTCCAAGTTGCCTCTCTGTGTCGTTCTGTGAAAAGAAATGAGAAAAAAACTGTGACCCCTAAGAAATCTACAATAGTATGATCAACAGGGCACTGCCTGTATCAATAAACGAGCATTATTTATAAAAACAACAATGTAACATCAGAAGAGAGTAATAGATATGGAAGGGAGATTTTCGACGCAATTCGGAATAAAGTTCTTCGACAAAAGAATAGGGGAGGTTATCATATAAACTGGAGAAGTAACATTAGATTAAAAACCAGAGATCTCTATGGGCCATTTCACAATTTCGGCCACATTTCGGTATCGACTTTTCTAAAAAATAAAAAATAAAAGTTGATCAATTTTTTTGTTTCTAATCAATCACTGCGGTTCTCTCGTCATATTACCCAAGTGAACACACACAATCTTGAACCATACTGCTGATACGCCATTTTGGAAAAAAAAAAAAAAACTTGTAGGGACTGAGGTATATAATACTATTTTCTCCCTTCTTGTGCCTCAAACCTCCATGGGAATCGCCGCTCAAGTCTTTCAAATTAGGTGAGTGGAACAGCACAAATAAGCTTAATTTTAGCTACAGTAAATACTAAGGTTTCCTTGCCAAAATCTCACTTGCTACAAGCAGACTTCACTCCCTACAATTTAAGGGGCTATTGGCTGGATATTGTAGGGAGTGAGAGAGTAGGAAGTGAGGTTATAGCCTTTCACCGCCTTTACAGGCCGCAAATCAATTGAAACTGGTTGAACCAAAATGTTGTCAACGAACTTCCAACAACTACACTAATTGCCAACAAGTGCGATCAAGTTTCACTTCCCACAGTCAGAATGTTACTCTAGGGATGGTTTTCCCGGTAGAACTGACTGGGAAGGTCTAGGCGAAATCCAACCACCAGCGTTGGGACTATCTTGAATAAGGGATGTCAACAAAACAGAAGCAACTTCATAAACACCCTTTCCTGCCTTTTGGGGGCTACTTTTCAAAACATTATAGGGAGTGAGGAAAAACCGTGTGACACTGAAATAATGGGCTGATAAGGCTACTTGATTTGATCTAATTTTTTTTCCTGAGGCGGATATCCATTGTAGATGGTATGTTCTTTCATAGTGTAAGTGGATATAACAGCCCCAATAAATATTTCGCTGAGTAGTGACGATGGAAGTTGTATACCTCTGGTTAGTGACAGCTGTAGGGAGTGAGAAATACGGACTTTGGCATTTTCTCCTGGGTCCTGTAGGCACAACTTTTACATACGTTTCCATGTAACATGTACATCCACATAGGAGATAATTTTAAAACACTTGCAAAACTGTATTTAGTTGAGATTTGACGGCAATACTGATCAGTGACATAAATGTGACCAAAATTTTGAAGTGAGCCCTATACATTATTTTCCTTATTATGCAAATTTTTCTCATAAAGTCATTAAAATGCTATCAATCAAGGTTTTTAAAACAGGGTTTAAAAGTAAAAATAATCTCAAATCTTCATTAAATTCTTTAAAAGATAAAGTTAAAGCACAAGTTACTAGAGGTGTTCATACACTTGAATGCTCTTGTGGACACGAATAATGTGGGCTGACAAGTAGAAAATTTAGTGAAAGAATAAAAGAACATCAAGAAAATTTTAGGGATAGCAAGGGAGTCAGAATTTTTCAATCATCTCCTAAATCTAGTAGAAATTTCAGTTTTGATTAAGAAAATAAACAGTTTGTAGAATTCGTTGACACTTGTCCGGAAGGAGTTGTTCTGAATGTACTAGAAATTTTGAAATACATAATTAAAGGTGATAGTGCGGAGCTGGTAAATGTTCAACGCGCGCTTTCATCTTCCCGACCAATAGAATTGTATCTCATTTCAATCAGAAACCGCTTGATTGGATGTTTCCCCCACACCTCTCGACCAATAGGATCGAAGCTCCCTTTCACTCTTTCGTCTTGCTTCGTTAACAAGTTATGTCTGTTATAAGATTTTTTCCTGTTTTCGACTTTAACTCACCAAAATGATCATAACTACCTTAATTGAAAGAGTAACTTCAAATTTTGATTGTATTGTTTGAAAGAGCATTGAATTTCCTATTACATAATGGGAAACCAACATTTTTAAAACGGAAGATGAAGTTCCAGTCATTGAGCATGTTCCTATGAGCGAATTTTCCAAACTCTCGTGTGACATTTTTGTTAAATTGAGTTGAAATTTTAGCACTTTTTTCTCTCTCATGAATTTGATGATAGTGTAATCTCCACTTACCTTGGCCTGGATTGTGTCTTTGTCGTTCTTAGAAAAAGCCCATTTTGGATAATGCATGACGCTGTCGTAGTCGTAGGGAACCCCATAGGTGGAGACAAAGGCCTCAGTGGCCTTGTTAAAGTCCGAGTGGTATACTGCAAACATTCATTATTGTTCAGGATTCAATGTACCTCATTTTTATTCAACCAATTTAGGGAAGGCAATAGGTGGAGTATGTAAAGAAAGACAGTGAAGCGCTGCCTGGCGAAGATTAGATAAACCTATCGGTTAACAACATGTTTAAAGCCAGTTTTGTGCCTATATCAACAAGTCTCCCTAGTCGTGAGGTTATGGCACTTGTCTAAAGTACAGGAGATTTTTTTGGGGGGTTCAACACACATTTATGCAGATTATATCATCTAAATGCATCTCTCCTTCCGAAGCTTTTCTCCAAAAGTAGAGGACGAAATAGCCTAGTTCTGGTTAGACTGTAAAAGATCGAAATCTCAACAACTTATGATGTAAGAATGAGACCACTCAGGTTGCTGTACATCAATCGTTCGCTCATCATTTGAAAAATCGATCAGGTGGATGAAGTTCAATGGGAGATGTGAGCTAGTCTGCGTGGATGGTGACAGCCCAAGTATCATAGTTGATTCTTCAAAATTTTACTATCTATAATGCTATTTCCCAAGCTTCATAGTGAAGTGAAAAGCGGAAGGTTTTGGTTGCCTGTATGTTATTTTATCTTGTAACAGTACAGTTGGATTTTTGCCATCTCTGGATATGTAGTATACAGGGTGTCTTCTATCCAATGGATCACCCCCCCTAAAATCGCCAAAATGAGGGTAAACGAAAAAATTTTTTTTTGAATCTTCATATTTTTTTGCAAGAATTTCAAAAATGAAAAAATTTTGCTGTGCGCAATTGCGCAACTGACACCAACTTTCTTATTTCAAATGGGAACCCCCCTTTTTTATTGCAAATTCGGATTCTACTGTTGAAAAACAATGGAAACTCATGTACCACACTTGGGGTTTACATGACACCATATTTTGCGCAATTTGGTATTTCAACAAATTTGCATGCTCGTTGAATGGGTTGCGCGCGGTCAAAAAAATCGATTGAGGGGTCAAAAGTTCATGAAATGTTGCGTAGAATCCGAATTTGATCAGGAGGGTTCCCATTTGAAATGAGAAAGTTGGTGTTGCGCATAGTTGCGCAATTGCGCGCAGCAACATTTTTTCATTTTTGAAATTCTTGCAAAAAAATATGAAGATTAAAAAAAAATTTTTTTTCGTTTACCCTCATTTTGGCGATTTTAGGGAGGTGATCCATTGGATAGAAGACACCCTGTATACCCGCGTAGGAGGATTATCTATTGCCGAAATAATAAATATTTACTTAATCATTTTCAGAGTTTTTTCGTTAGAAGCTGTGGTAACCTGTCAATTATTTGTTTCCTTTTTGTAGGTGGTTTAATTTCAAAAAGGAAGTAATTTGATACTTGGAGACTTCAGCTCGTGAATTGAAAAGGGAAAGGGATTCAGCTATTGTTTGACATTTAGGTTAGAAAATTTGAATAAAAACTGTCACTCGTCATAAAACTTGTTATGGGAAGAATTTTGTTGAACCATCTAGAAGAGAGGAGGAAAAAAGGGGACCTCAAGAAGTCCTTATAGTACCACCCACTAATTACAGCTACTTTTTGTGTGTACTTAGGGGGGCTATGAAACATTTTTGATGTGCAATCAGAAGGGCTTATTGATAATAATAAACCAAAAAGACTGAAGGGAACAGTTCCGTTGCCCGACCTCCATAAAGTTCAATTGTATGTGATCATGGAATAACGAAAGTTGGTGACAATGTCTTACCCTCAAAAAATTAAAACAGAATTTAAAGAAAAAATTGTCTATTTCCACCAAATACTGAGTTACAAAGTTAAATCGATTTCGACTGTTAGGTCATCATCAGTAACAAAATATAACTAAATGTGCAGTTGAGAGAGCTCATCTTATATAGTCTCAGAAGTGAAGGGAGCTTGAATCCTATTGGACAAGAAAAGTGAAAGGGGGCGGGAGATACAACCAATGAACAAAGTGAAAGGGACTCAAACAGATGTAAGGGTAACTCAGTATTTGGTGGAAATAGACAATTTTTTCTTTAAATTCTGTTTTAATTTTTTGAAATGGGTTTCCACAACTTCATCGCGAGTGATTTAGTTCGTGTCTTACCCTCATCTATGTTCTCCCATAGAATGTTTACATATTGGTCCCTGTCCGGACGTGACTGTTCGTGCAAAACCCCAAGAACGTGAAGCAACTCGTGCTGAATTGTCCCTGGATCGTAGCACTCGGGAATCCGCAGGTTGAACTTCAAAGGGCCCTCGTGCGGTAGCGGTCGGTATCCAACCATAGAGAAGCAGCCGTCTTCTTTTTTATGGTCGATCAAAATCCAAGTCCTGTCCAACATTGTCTTCGGCATGAATGAGACGCAAGTTTCCATCTCTATCACCCTCATTGCTTTCAGTATTTTGTTTTTCTCTTCTTTCCCTAAAATAGGTAGGTACGCAAGTTTTTTATTGGCTTTGTACAATTGTCGGTACATATTGCGCATATTTTAAAAATAACACATGTGTATTTACAATAATAGCAATGGAACACAGTGTTAACTAGTTAACATGATTAATTTATAGCAATTATATTATTACTGGTTTTTTAAAATTACATTATACCATTATTATTTGTTCTTGGGACTTGGGGTCCCGAAATGCCCTTTTAACTGGATACTATGAAAAAGTGTATGCCTCGGAATAAGGCATTAATATTATAAATTTAAATATTAGAAAAGCTAAATCGAGAGAAAACTCATTTTTAAGTAAGTAATCCAAATCAATTTTTGAGGTAAAATGTTATTTGTACTATAATGGGTTACACCACGGAAAAGAGGGTTTTTTTAGCTTTCCGAAACATTAGCGTTTTAATTTTATTTTTATTATTAATATTATTATTATTTTGGGATGAGGGCGGTAGCAAACAGTGAACCCAAACCTGAGTTTGCAAACTCGGACTGCCCATGGTGCGGCACCATTGCGATGTATCGGTCTCTAGCTTTGTGGGAAATTTTCCCTCACTTAGAGGTAAAACATACTCAAAAGTACAGGGTGGTTAACGCTGGCCCCTCCTCTAACAGCACTCAAACATGGACATTAGTTTCCCAAAATGCAGCCAGCGCGAAGCATAGGAAATATGACAGGGCAGCCAAGGATATGAGAGGCTCGTTTACCCCCGTGGAGATATCCTGGCAGGGCTTCCCAAAAACAGTAGCATTTGTCTTGTCCGAAAAATGGTCAAAACCTCTTTTGCAAGTGACCCAGTGGGTGCGAGTGACGACCCAGATGGACGTAATACCGGCGGTTCCACAGCAGATTCGAAGCTCGAGGAGGAAAGTCCGCTGCCTTGGGCTTGAAGATGGGCCCTTGATGCCGCTCAACTAGAGAGGTGAACCTCAACCCATTTTCTTTCTTTTGGATCCTGAAGATCATGGATCCTAAACCCTTTAGATCAGCTCGTAGTAAACTCTCTACATAGCCTCATAAAAATACTTACATAGATGACTTATGTGTTGTACTGTGCAATATAATGAATCTATGAATATGGAGACTTACTGAATCCTTTGGCGAAGGCGTAGGCGACGATTCCATCTGGCCACAATAGTGCTGGTACTGTCAACGCGTTTTTCGGATCAACGCCTTCAGGGAGAAGAATATCGCCCTGGAATAGGCGAGACTTGAGCTCGGGGTAGCAGTCTCTTCCAACGCAAAAAAAAAAATATATATATATATATTCTAATCCTGGACTCTGAATTAAAGACTGAATTACACTAGTTGACCCAACTGCAAAACGTGCCTTCCTGGGTTCTGTCAGATATGCAGTTTGTAGGGGTGTACCTGACCAATCAGATGCATCAGGAGCACATGATTCAAGGTTGATCGAGTTAAAGGTGGAATGTCAGAGTATTTCCAGTTTGAACTGAGGTTGGCATGTGAGAATGAAGCAGAGAGCTCGAAAAGAAAGGCAATAAACACCCCTCTTTCTGTACTCAACTCTTGGGGTGTCGAACGCTCTTATTGTTTTCATAGTCTTTGTTTTGCTGACTGCTCAGCAAATTTGACTATTTCTGTTTAGGTTGTTTTCAGTTTCGTTTTTTGTTTCTCTGTTTTCAAAGTTATTTATGAGTGTTAGGTAAGTATTACTTCTGCCACTCTTGTGGCAGAAGTTGGGCCCTTACACCCAAGACTGCACTGGACATGCATCAGGACTTACTAGTGACTTCACAGGACATGTAAGTATCTTACGGGAAGTTGGAATAGGCATTCCCTACATGAGAAGTGATCAAACATCCCCAGTTTATGAGTTTAATAAGCACTTCAAGGTTACAATTTGTAGAAGTGACGAATGGACGAGAGCCAGACCCCGTAATCATTGTGGGAATGAAGTCATCCTCACACCGACGGTTTCAGAATAGAAGGAAAAATCTGGGGCTGGTTTATTTGGTAGGAGACCACACTTATGGTCATTTCCTCTAGGTAAGTACACCACAGTATACCAGGCAAAACTCTTTGCAAAAGGTAATGTGTGGCAGACAATCTGAGAAATAACAAGTGGTATTAGCATCCTTATTTCCTCAGATAGCATAATCAGGGTGTGATTTACCATTATTTACATTATATTTTTTTCATGGTTTACGTTTCAAAGGGTGTAGAATCCAAATCTGCAACAAAAAATGTTCCGTCCGTCCGCCGTACGCACGATTTCTCCCAAACGGCTGGAGCAAAAAAATCTGAAATTTTCAGGAAAAATCAATATTGTTCCGACAACGCCTCAATTCTTTAGCCAGCACTCTCAATTAATTTTAAGTGCCCTTTAAGGGTTGCCAAAGTATTGTAAAATCCCTAAAAACCTCAAAAAAAGTCAAGGCGGCCTAAATTTGGACTTTTTTGAAGAACTTTCCATGAGGAATCGAATGAGCCCTTCCCCAGGTCCGTGCTCAAACCATTCCCGATGTATGGCCCGATTTATGGTGCCAACATTTGCATCCGCATTCACTACATCACTAGGTTACTGCGATCAAAACAAACACGAGAGTTTTCTGTTTTGTTTTTTTGATCGGAGTAACCTGATGATGTAGTGAATGTGGATACTGGAGTGAAATCCTAAAAGGGTTTATAGCCGATACACGGGTTGAAGCATTCTGATATGCATGCTCAGTCTTACGAAATTTAAAATTTTCAAATAGAATATTTTTCCATTGTAATCGCTCTTGAAAAACGCTGCAAATTCTTTCACTGGGGTTTATTATTCAATTGGCTTGCGTTCATGATTTGAATTTCTACTAGGTACGCTTTAGAGTGTGCGTGTTTCACAGGTGATAGAGCGATTATTGAATTTCAGGAGATATGCATAGAGCACGTAAATCTGTTCTCTACCAAAATACCTATTTGGATTGATCAGTTGATCATATTTGTGTGCCTCCTGAGATTCAATAATCGCTCTATCACCTGTGAAACACGCACACTCCAAAGCGTTGTAGAAATTCAAATCATGAACGCAAGCCAATTGAATAATAAACAGCGTTTTTTTTATTCTATTTTACAAAGTAAACTTTATTGTTAGAAAAATCAACATAGTAAATTATAATATGTAAATATAGTAGATTATAGTATCTAATTAACATGGAACGTGTATTTCAGGTGCAACCCAGTGGTTGCCTGTACCATAATGATATTTAATTAAATTTTAACAGTCTATGCAAGGAGAGCATCTTGTGGTCGCTTTCTCTTCAGCCTGCGACTAGTTGGTGCAGGTGGGGGACTGGCTGCTAGTTCGGAGATAACGGGGTTTGGATGATTAATCATGCGGGTGTGAAGATCGTTGTAGGACTTCTTAATCACATCATGTACATATGGGATGTCCAGATCGTTGTGAAGTGTTGTGTTGCGGACATACCAAGGAGCCGCTGTAATGAGCCTCAGCACTCGACGTTTGGTCACCTGTATGTGTGTTATCCCCACAACCCGCACTAGCACGACCAGATTGGTTTTATGAGTGACAGGTATATTAGCCGTTTAGTGCCAAGGGATATGGGTGATTGATCACATAGTAGTGGCCTTAATTGCCTTATTCTTACTCGTATTTTTGTCACCAGGTATTCTATGTGATCTACCCATGTAAGTTTGGAATCCATGTGAAAATTAATGAAAATTGACTAAATTGTCTTCCTCTGGATCAAATATGGTCCAGAAGGTAGCATTTAATTATGAATATAATTATAAAAATATAAGTAAATCTTAGGGGTCATAGCACGTACTTGGTTGTTCGTAGTGGAGTATTGGCGACTGCAGGATCCCAGCTTCGCCTCCTCTAGACCACGCCGTCACCGCCAAACCCAACGCGATCCACTCGAACATATTCAATTTACAATTCTGAGCCCCGACCGCCGTAAACTCTGACAATTTATATCAAACGTCAACTTCGAGACCGCCCAACGGTTTAATCACCTTTTCCGACGGCCTGCCACTTTTTATCTGGAAATGCTTCACATTTCGTTGATGTGACGAATTCAAATGAAGAAAGCTCCCTTTTGCCTCTCGCTTCCTATTGTCATAAACAATCGAATTGCAATATGAAAGCGAAGCCTTCTCCCGTGATAGCGGGCCCGGGAGGACAGGACAAAAGGCAGCTAATCTCGAGACCCGAGAGTTTGGTGGCAGTTTGTTCCAAGTTTGTTAACTATCAGTTTCATGACAAACCAACTTGATCTGAATAATATTCTGCTACTCAGGCAAAAAAATTTGATATTTTAAACGAATTTTCAAACACAACGTATTTTTGCAATACCTGTAAATTTGAATTGATAGACAAAACTGAATAATCAAATTAATCGTGATTTTCAAATGGTCTACTTCAAGGTGTTTAAACCGTTGACTGAAAAATATAAATTTAAAGATTTTTTAGCAGTTTTCCGTCATATTTTGTGATTTTTCTAGTACATTTTTTAATCTTGGACCAATTTAATGGGCTCAACGAGTGTTGTCCAAAAAATTCGTCCTTTCTTTTGGAATGCTTGATTTTTTGACAAAATAACGAAATTGTTATCTCGATCCTATAGAGGGTTATCATCTGGAATTTGCCACATATAATAGGTGTGTTTGAAATGCACTTGAACGCTTTTTTTATATAAAAATGATAAATAATTATTCATCATTTTT
This sequence comes from Creontiades dilutus, assembly GCA_031894815.1. NCBI lineage: Eukaryota > Metazoa > Arthropoda > Insecta > Hemiptera > Miridae > Creontiades > Creontiades dilutus. The sequence goes on from JAVIWC010000669.1 coordinate 100,888, forward strand.
ATATAAAAAAGCGTTCAAGTCCAGGAATTGTTTCAGAATTACTTATATGTAGAGGATTTGCTCGAAGAAATTCTTTTTTAATGTCCATTTCAAAGTTTTTGCAATATTTAAATTTTCCGAAAAAATTCGGTAAAAGGTGTTAGTTTGACGCGAATCACAGTTTTAATTTGGAAAGAAATCGCTCATCAAAACTTCAGCTCGCAAGTTTTTCAATGGTTTGTTTTGAATGTTTTAAGATTTGTAAACTATGAAATACCAGATCGAAATCATTCCTAGATGAACAGTTGAGCTAACAAAAGCCACAAAATCAATGGAGACACCAAACCAGAGAAAAATACCTAATACGCACTCCCACCCGCAATCTTTTTCTGAACATCTATCATAAATTTTTCTGCAATAGCTCCTTCCAAAATATTGCTTTAAATTTCCAATTAATTCGCTGAAATTGGAAGAAATAAATCATACTTGCCTAATAGAAAATGTATAGGAAATTGTGGAATAAATTATACGAGTAGGTAGCATTATGTAAACTGTTCATATATTTACAGAATGTGAAAATACCCACTAGGCGAGTAGTGATGACGTTATGATACAAGAATAGCTATAATATATAGGTTATTGCATGATTTTGTGTGTACACAAAGGAGTTCAAGTTCGAATCCAAGTGAAGTCAGCGATCAAGGCGATGTGGTCACTTGGGCAGACGATGCTGGGGAGAGCGGTATGAGCTTGGAATTCTTCTTCAGTGAACAGGGGGACGACGCTGGACAGTTTTAGCTTGTCTTTTTGGTAGTATATCCAGTCCAGGCAGTCTTTGAATTCAGCGGTGTAATTTGTGTATTTCGGTGTGCCGTAAGCCGACGCAATTGCAAGAGGTTGTCTGAGCTCAAGGTCGGTCACGTGTTCGCCCTCTTTGGACGTCCAGTCCTTGAAGTCCGCAGGGACGACGCCTCGGGTGAAGAGAGAGTATATCCCGCAGGAAGGAACGCTATTCAAGTCTCCTGTGGCAATCAGAGAGACGACACTGGTCGGCCTCGCGGTCCGTACCTCATCGGCGACTTGGACGAGGAATTTGGCGTACATCCCTCCTTGAAGGAGTCTGATATGGTCTGCGTCAGGGTGGAAATACAAGTGAGTGTTCCCCACAACCACGATCCTATCTTGGGACGATTGCTCCGCCAGCACCACAGCTTGAGCGACCGTCCCCAGCCCTCGTACCCTCTCTGACAGCTCTTTATTGTCTTTGATCTTCTCCCAGATACCGGCGAACAACGGATTCTGATCCACCTCGACTCCCAAAAAACAAGTGTGATTACTCAACAACTTATACCGGTCCCTGTTGAAATACGTAGCTACTCCTTCGTCAACGCTATACTTTTTATTGAAAACGCCTTTGAATCTGAATTTCAAAAACGAGGACAGGTCGTATTCGAAAACTTTAGTGTCCACTTCTTGAAGACAAACGATATCCGCATTGTAGCCTTTCAGTTCGTCTACGATCATCGCTCTTCTATAAGGCCATGCCCTAGCGTAATCTGGACAATACGGAAACAACTCATTATTTGCTGCTTCAGTTTCAGCATATCTGTCCGCCAAAATGTTGTACGAAACGACTCGAAATTTAGGATAACTAACTTCACTTTCGGTGGCCTGATGTCGGCGCTTATAAGGCCTAGGAGACGGGGATTCCTGAACTGGGTTCTCCCCGACTGCAGACGACAATTCTCCTGTCAATTTACCGTTAGACGGGACACACTCGATTTTCAAACGTTTCCCAACATCCGAGCTAGTGGGATAGTACGTAAACCCTTCGGCAATGTAAGTCCAAGAAAGTTCACCGTCGGTTTGGTTTGACAAGTACCATTTGAACACCGAGTTCTCCCGAGTGCCAAATTTCATGACGAACTTCAAGGGATACGCAGGCAGGTCGGTCATGATCACGTTCGGTAACACGATTTTCGAAACGTAAGGCACATTCACGGATATTGTAAAAGGAATTCCACACAATCGAAACACTATGTTGTCAGGTTGGAATTTGTCATTGAATAACAACTGTTCGCAAGTCAAATCTTCCGGTACTAACTTACCGTCTTTTTGAATGTCAGCTGTGATTTGAACGAATTGCTTCTCCTGCGGCGAGCCTTTTTCCACGCCAAGTTTCGCTTTCGTTTTCTTCATTTTCCGACCGAAGGCTTTTTCCATATTGGCTTTCATCCTAGCCAACAAGACTTCCAGAGACTCGTTGACGCGGCGTTTGAAGTTGAATTCCCTGGCCAGCTCGAGTTGGGGGATGTAAACTCTGAAATTCATTTCGAACATTTCATTCTTAGGCTCGCGCCTTATGGTTATTCGCCTGTCGTTTTTCGTCATGTTGGGCATCAACTTCACCGACGGATGACAATATCGGGCAATATGGATTCGATTCGAAACGAATGTTCTCAACATAACCTACATTACCAGTACTCCTTAATTGATAAAATCAGTAGACATCGTGAGAAACATTTCATCACTCGGGAAAGGAATAGCCGAAGAAAACAACCACGTTACAAAAGAAAGTAAAAAATCCCTTAATCTAAGTAATGACACTTTGAAATCAAGAGAAACGCTAAATGAATATGGTTATACTACGTTGTTCGTTTATTGTCCAGGCATGTTATGATTTGAGAGCTCCTCGTGGATTCCTCAAAGTTACTTCTGGTTTCTGTGGCCATGGAAGAAGACATTTCTTCAAATTTTGTAAAGACGACCTCATTGGCAGAAAAAAGTGCGCATGCGTGCCCAAGATAGTCGGGAGTAAAGCAGGAATTTCTTCGAATTTTGTGGACCTCATTGGCAGAAAAAGTGCGCATGAGTGCCCAACATAGTCGGGAGTAAAGCAAGGTACACATCCATTCAGAACGTCTGGAAAAAGGGATAGGGGAAGCTAGTTTCCTGTGCTTCTTCCCACAGCTGTTTTGGTTCCCGACGCTATTCCGTATGCACAGCAGTGAACTGCACAGAGGAACGACAAATATCTGAACAATTTGATGCAAACAGTTTGCTTCAAAAGTGTTTGTCCAGAAAAAATATTAGGTATACCTCCCCAGCTGTTGTCCAACCATTTAGCTGCTGATAAGCACTTGCTGGATAGCTTTCCGAATGGATGTGAATCCTATTTTACACGACCCGTTCAGACAAAGTTTACAAAGCAGCAATCTGTGGGGGTCGCCTCAACTACTTGGCCCATGTGGGGGAGTGAATGGAAGGGAAGGAGAATATGGATGAAGAAAGTGTACATCAAACAACTAGAGGTGTGTAAACCCAGGTCACCTGAGGGAGTGAACTCCCTGCAGGTCACTCAGTCCAAAGACAAGGTCAGTGGGAGAAGTTCACCAGTTCATTCCGTGATGAATGGGAACTCCAGTTCACTCTGTGGATGAGTCCGACCTGCAGGTTGCTCTGAAGTTCACAAGTTCACTCCGTGGATGAATGACCTGCAGTTTGCTCCACAATTCACTTTGTGAATGGGACCTCTATTATCTTCGTGTACAGTCAGGGTTTGGTAAATGACAGACGTCTACTGTACTCCTTACATGAGTACCTCTGAGTAAAACAATTATAGGTACCAAAACTAGGTCATTTTCCGAGCCCTCATGAATACAATTTTACTTTGAATAGTAGAATCTCTGTAGAGGAGTCGTTGTAGAACACCTGCATAACTTGGTTTATTAACCAAAAAGTGAAGGTTACAAAAACTAAAGGGCCCCATACACTAATGTAAATGACCTGATACGCCTCAGTTTTCTGAAAAGTAATCACTTAAGTTAAGGCATCAACATACACCTGCATGTTAAGTGCATGTATGTTTAAACTCTCTGACCAGATCTTGCCAGGTATTGCAGACACTACGTCCAGGGCCTTCAGGCGAACTGTTGGTCGCCTTTCGGGACTGCAGGCAAAGGCTTTGTCACCGACATCAGTCAAACATTATGGTCGCGATCACGATGCGATCACAAGGTATTAAAGGTACTTTTATCCGATTTGGGATCCTCCAAAAAACCCTCATGAATACATGGCTGTGATTTTGTGCACCCTTTGAATAGTAGTTATATAAAAATCTAAGATCTCGTTTACAGGTAAAGGACACACATTTTCAAAGGCTTGGGTAGGGAATGTTCAGAGTCTCTATCTAAGGGCCGTTAAATGACAGGTTTGTTGTCCATCCCTGAACTGAGTCTGAACGCGCTTCAACTTCAACAACCGCCACAGATCATGTTTTGACGAAAGAACGGGTATCCTGTGGTTCGATGACCACGGGCCTGCAGGCGAACTCAGACAGGGTATGGTCAGAGGTCTCCCACTACCCTAGGCTCAGATCAACACCGGACAGGAATCTCTCTTCTCGTATCGTGAGGGGCCTCAATGGCGGTCCCTGGTTTTCACCCGCTCGAACCAGTCGAGCCTGAGGGGCTTCCGGCTATCATGAATAAGATTTGACTGTTTGCCCAGGTTTCAGGCCTGATTATCTTGAACTAAGACTCCTCAGCAAGAGACGTTTGCGGCCTGCAGGTCTCGAACTTAACTTGCCATGGAAAGTTTGTGACTGTCTGAGTAGTTTGAATGTCGGCCATGCTGTCGCAAACGTCTTGTGATGAACTGCAGGTCTTCCTTCCACAGGTCATTTGGGACAAGTTCACTTGAAAGAGAAGTTCTTTGAGACAAGGTCACTCACTCACTATCCACCTCTACCAACAACCAGTTCCAGAGCAAGACTCTTCTGCATTGGATTCAGAAGGTAGGTATCAGGAATTTTTTGCAAATGGCACATGAGGTTTTCCCAAACTTGCTAAATTTGTCGAGGCCTCACATTGAGAAAAAAAAAACACAATTATGCTTAACCGCTTAAATCCTACGCCTGAGTTTTCTCGTCATCCAAGTTTTTGTCCAGCCGATCTAAAGATGAGTTAACTCGTCTTGCAACTGTTCTTTCCTCGAACTTCAAACGCTTTTATTTCTCATAAATCTTACTAGGTAGCGACGCCATGCATCTTAGAGTATTGTTAGGAGCCCGAGTGAGCTCCGTATCACCTGTTATCAAGCACCTTTGTCCCCTCCTTGCATTTGTTCTTCTGCTAGTGTTATTGTTTGTAATTCTTATTATAAGGTAATAGGGTAAGGTTATAGGGAAGAGTGGTTCAGGCCAGTAGGCTACAGTGGGGCTTGAAGATTCAGGAGCTAAAGGGGTAAGAACGGTTGATTGTCATGAATGGATCAGAGAGATCCTCCTGTTAAACAATTACATGCCCCATTCACAGGAGAAGCAGTGGGGAGCGGGTCAGTCCCCACCCAAAATCTGATGGAAATCTCTCTTGACCTCCCATCCTGGTCCCCCTCAAAACGTGACCAGGAGCTTACACCACCAGATTTCAGTGTCTGACAGAGGTTGGGTCCGATTTGGGGTCCCAAATCCAGTTGTGTAAAGATGCTCTTGAAGAATTTCTTTGGCATGTTAGCCAATTGTGAAACCATGGTCGTGGATAAATCCTTGGGAACATTTCCTCACTACTCTAGATTCTTGTACTTAATTTCCCAATCCTTGAGTAGGTCAAGTTAAAATCCGTATACAGGTTTGTTACAGAGCATGATGCAAAATGTATGTCCTCTCTTTCCTTACGCTCTCTTCACTTCCATACTCATTGTTAGTTTAACAGACAAACTCGCCGGAGATCACCATTCCTCTGCAAAAGATACCAACCCATATGTCAGATGAAAACGGTCATGGAGAGGATACAGTCAGTCATCCTCAAATCCACACCAAAAAGAGCTTGAATGACAAATGAGCAAATCCAATAATGATAAATCAGTTTCAAACATGGCTGAAGTCTGAGAGTTATAGCTCAATAGCTTTAAGACATCTTCAGATTCTAGTATGTCCCCAAATTCAGACGACTTCCAGTTCTTAATAGCAGTTATGATATAACACGAGGTTTTCATCAGATATATGGAAAAGATATTGTCCACCAATCAACAAACAGCACGAACAACATCCAACAGCGGCTGAAAGATGATTTCACTTAGATCAAAGGAACAACGATAGCTACAGTAATACAGTCGCCGATCGATTGATATCAAATTAATAGAAGTTGACTCACCTTGTGATTCATAAGAACTCCTACCTGCAAAACGTCATCGTTTAATGATGATATCTAAGGGTTCAGTGAAAACAGATTAGGCAGCATTCGATATGAAATATCCACTATGCGGATTTCTATATTTGTATTCCTTTTTAGCGATTTCAAAGAGGATTGAGGTGCTCAATTTGGGTTGTATGATTATAATCATACAGGGTCATATACATTCAAGAGAATCAGAGAAGGTGAAGAAGGACACATAAGGATTTTCAAGATACCTTTATTGTTGATGAATGAAGAAATTTATAAAAATAATTTTTTTATAAGAAAAAAGAATAACATTTATGTCACCAACCAATAGGCCAGCCACGGACGTAGAAAAATTAACGAATAAATTATGTACCCAAATTGCCATTTAAATACAAACGAAAACACCATGAAAAACTAAGAAAACAGAATATCAAGAAGGTACGAGATCAAAAACAATGTTAGGAACAGATGAAATAATAGAGATGTGCATGTTGGTGTGGGTTAAATTATTACATGTTTAATGGAATCATTATTTTACGATATTATAAATAAATCATAGTCAAACATGTTTCAAACACGAGTCCAATAGTCTATACAAACAACTATATTGCAGTCTCAATATTGTACATTCAATTTAATTGCTAAGATTGTGATGTAAGAGTGAAAACGTTGATGTGCTAAAATATTTTAAAATGCAACATTTTGGTTTTAGTAATAATGAACTTAAGTAAGTAAACATCGAGTTTAGTACATGGAAGAGAGAGCATGTGAGATGAAGAGAGCGTCCCAATAGCAGGTTTATTGCTTCCAGGTAGGTACCATAGAGATGCAATTCTCGATGAAATACTTGGTAATATGCGTTCAACTTTTACTATTTATTGCAGATTTCTACCCTTCTGAGAGAAGGTTTATTTGTTAGGAGAGAACATCTTTCTTGGACTGCGCCATCCAAGCAGACGGACAACAACAACAACAGAGACCTTGTTCAGAAATTTCTTTCCAAAGTACGCGCTGCGCTTGCCAAGACACTTTCTAGCTGGTTCGACCATCTAAGGAATCTGATATTTGTGTTTATAACAAAACTCAGATGCCAAGGTACATTACTGGGGTCCAAGTCCCAGGTGTTGCAGTATCTACTTCTGGGCACCTGGGGCCAATCCCGTGGGTTGGGATGATCTCAAACAATGCCACCACAAATCCTACCTCGACAGAGGAGCAGGCTGGTGGTACTGTGGCAGTAGATGCCACCACTGCCAGTAGCTTGGAGCTCATCCCAATCTGTGATACTGATGGGAGATTACCATTTTACTGGACTCTTCTCAGAGTGCAGATGCCTGACTGGGTAGCAGGCCTGATGGTTAAGAATTGGTGGCTACCCTCTAACACCTCTGTTACTGGACTCATCCCAATCTGTGATACTGATGGGAGATTACATGTTACTGGACTCTTCACTGAGTGCAGATTCCTGACTGTTCAGAGAACTTGTTCAGAAATTTCATCCCAAGGTGCGCATTTCCCTAGACACCTTCTACCTGGTTCTACCATCCAAGGAATCTGGTACCTGAGTTTGTAACAAAACTCAGATGCCAAAGTACATTACTGGGGTCCAAGTTCCAGGTAGTGCAGTCTTTACACCTGAGCACCTGGGGTAGATTCCATGAGTTCTGGTGAGCTCAAACACTGCCACCACGCATTCTACCTTACGGAGGAGCAGGCTGGTGGTACTGTGGCAGTAGATGCCACCACTGTCAGTAGCCTGGAGCTCATCCCAACCTGTGCTACTGATGGGAGATCACCATTTTACTGGACTCTTCTCAGAGTGCAGATGCCTGACTGGGTAGCAGGCCTGATGGTTAAGAATTGGTGGCTACCCTCTAACACCTCTATGCAAGGACGTTCCTCCTCAAGCCCAGACTCCATTCTGAACTGGTCCAGAACTCAACGTAAAAACAAACCATTAAACTTTTTGTATCAGCCCCTAAACAATGACCATTGGGTAACATCACAGCTGAACCAATATGGATGTATGCGTATGCGTCGGAGAGAATTTCGTGTAACAACTTTTTCTCACAATCTGATTCACGGATCAAAATATGACTTTTAAAGCACACTAACGAAGTTGCATTGCGGTTGGACTAGCTTGTTGGTGATGTGTGTCCACCATTCAGTTGTTGAACTTGATTAGTAAAATAACAGGGTAGAAAGTATGGTGATTGCGATTAATAACATTGTCAAATCATGTGGTCAATCAAGTCCTACTACGTTTGTATAAGTAAGTGCGATAAAGTATTTATAAACTAAAGCCGGTAGGTACAGAAGTTACTGATAACGAAATTAAACTCAATGCGTGCGTGTACTGATGGAAAAATCCCTCTTGTTCATCTCTTCATCTTATATCCTCTCCCATCTTATTTTCTTCTCCAAGAGTATGCACCATTCATTGTACTTTTTTTTTACATAACGGTTTTACAGTTTTTTCTTAAAACAATTTAGCTAGAATGGCAGTGAATTATCCATCGGTGTCGGTGACAAAAAAAAAATGTCTCAATGCCTCCAATAGGCATTCAAAAACTATATAATTAGGCAGGACTGAAGAGAAAAATTCGGATGATAGAATAGTGCTCTACAAACGTTGGTAATGAAGAGTCATAAGTTACATATTTCTTCAAAGTGGAAGTGTGGAAGTAGAGATTACAAATAATTTTAACTAAGCGGGTTTTGGGAGAAACGTTTGGAATTATTCTATTGAACAGTAGAGAGATTTGGTACTACTCCCACGGCCTGAATGAATAAACTATCCATGTTCGAACAACATCAGGTTTAAAACCAGTCATTGTGACTTCTACAGGGAGCAATGTGTTGCTATCAATTGAAAGTAACGACAATAAATTATTGAATTTAGAACAGATAGTGACACCAAGCTGAGAATTATGTTTTGGACAGGGAGGAAGAACTTGTTGATCTCTTGGTGAGATGGAAGCTGCCATGGTGCCTGATCGACTCGAAAATTACTTTGATGAGTTGGACTGCACCTCACAACATCCTAGAATTGATTAGAGGGAGAGAACGCGAAAATGGCTGATAGTTGTTTGGAACTTGGAAAAGCAAGGTGAACCCTCATACAGCTGTATGAATTCTTTACCCTGAGCTTGTGACGCACACGATTGTTTTGAATAAAAGCGTAATTCTGTCCTGGCATTTCAGACTTCATGACAAATTCTACATCAAGCACGCATTACAACCAAAAGAGCTTAATATGCTTAAAGGAATTACAGAATTGAGCTACTCAGAGGCTACTTGTGAATCACATTTTTCTGTCTGAATTTTGTCAGCATTGTTGATAGCATTTTTCATTGTCAAGTACGTATTTCCTCACTTACGTTTGTACAATGAAATTCACGCACGAGGCTGCAGGAGATTCTCTGGCGAAGAGGGTGTTGACAGTTCCGAATGCACTCTAGCAGGATTTCGTCCACCCGCCTTCCTCGTTGTCAGGTAATTGTTGTTTACATTCGGATTCGTGAACTATTAACCCAAATTGATGTTTAGTCAATTCCTTGTGAATGGTATCGTTTTCTTAAATTAATTTGCTACAAAAATCTGTGTGACAATGTCCTCCCAGTCCCCGAGTCATTTTCTCTTTCTCCATTCGAATTCAAGCTCCAAAGAGAGAGGAAAGAAGATTGATGGTTGGACGAAATCCCGCTAGAATGCACTTGAAACCGTCATCGCCCTCTTCACTGGAGAATCTCCTGCTGGCCTCTTGAGAGACAACACTTCCACAGCGTGCCGCAGCTGTACATGCAGAAGTCGTGTGCCTCAGCTGCTGGCTGCAGACGCGTCAGGGAAACCACATCTTACGAGTTGCATCAGGCAACCATGACAGCACATTATCAATGAAGGCTTGCTGTTGAACAGCCAGTAAAATAAACCTATTTTGTAGAAAAGCTTGCAACACATTCCCCAGAAGTGAATAGTTTCATCTCTTACTATCCCTCAAATTGATTAAAATCAGTAAAAGTAATTAATTTACAGTACACGAAAGATTCTTTATTCCTAACAGTCATTCAACTGACACGACAATCTGTATAACCGTTGAAAGTAAGGTTGGACTGATGCATAATTCAACTGCTCTTTGAAAGTTCCCAAATAGAACCAAATCAACAAAAATTAATTCATAAATAAGGACAGTGAATACATTAACCAACTCGATATAACACAGGTACAATAACATTGGGCACTAGATAAATAGGTTACGTAAAAACTATCACACCTTCCAGACATCAAACATAGATTCTTATAATCACAATGAAATCAAATCAAATAAACAATTATAATAAAATTAATTAAAATCTTGCCAAAGTTGAACTAAAACTCACCTAGGTAGCTCTAACTCTGTCAAGATCGAATCATAACGTAAGTACGGTTGTAAAAATAAAAAGATCTATGTAGATAACAATTCTTAGTTAAGATATTATTTGGGAGGATAACATATTCTACGAGCTAGGTACATTTCAAATTGGACATTGCTTAATGTTTTATAAACTGACTTAAAAATAAATTCAGGGCACACAACACATTTTCATACCTAACCCGACAACATATTGAGAATTCACGTCTAAGCGGTTGTAAATGAAAGATGAAATATATTTTTTTCAGTTACCTCGTCGATTGATTTTGGCAAAAATCCTTAGCAGCTCCAGGTGGCGAATGGAATGTTTTCAGACGAGTCGAGAAGCGGAAGTTAACAACGTGGAGGGCCAAAGGTCGTTCACAACAAAGACTTTTCAATCATGATGGGTTCAAATCCTGACGGTGGAGTGTGGATGAAATTGTCAGGGATGAAGTCGAGTACAGCTCCTTTGTCGACTGAAATATTCGTAAAACCATCGGTTATAAATATTTTTAAACCTAAAGTGCTTTCATTTATAGATGCTTTTTCAAACCCATGTGTTCAGATACCCATTGTGTAGTAGATTAATTAAGCACTGTTTAATTATAGATACAAATGCCCTTGGCAAGATGACATCTTCGTACACTGCCTCTGTGAATAGTGTCTCATGTTCAGTCTTCAATAAATAGTTTTTGTCCACATTAATTAATTTCCATACTTTAATATTAGTACCCGGATGACCTAAGCAAGTTAACAGCTTGCAATTAAAATAAAAAAATCTTATAGCGCTTATATATTTGCTTAAATACGAGGCTTAAATTTGCTCGTACGTTTATATGAAGGCAGAAGTTACAATCACATATAAAAATTCAACATGTTTACCATAGAGAGCAGGATAGACAGTCCCACGTATTCCAGTAATCGGTTTCTCCAACGCCTTTCCGTTCAGAAAGAAATTTAGCTCAATATGATCGTATGTGACGCCCTAAAATAGAAATAGAAATTAAATTAATTATATTATTCAAATAGTCTTATTATTGATTTATCTGAGAAGTATTGAAATAATACATCAAAACCAAAACATATGTTTTGAACATAACAACTTAGACATAAAAATTATCGACATTTTCTGGTAGTGACAGAGTATCATTTCAAATATTGAACGGAAGGCAACGAGTAAAAGGAATTAATATTCTTTCATTAAAGTAACAAAAATGCTGCAAATTCTTTCACCGGGGTTTATTATTCAATTGGCTTGCGTTCATGATTTGAATTTCTACTAAGCTTTGGAGTGTGCGTGTTTCACAGGTGATGGAGCGATTATTGAATATCAGGAGATATGCATAGACCACGTAAATCTGTTCTCAACCAAAATACCTATTTGGATTGTTCAGTTGATCATATTTGTGTGCCTCCTGAAATTCAATAATCACTCTATCACCTGTGAAACACACACACTCCAAAGCTTAGTAGAAATTCTTCTTAGACATGAGCTTAGTAGAAATTTTCTTAATGACATGAGACAAAATGAATTCAGTTAATGATACAAGCTTAGTAGAAATTCAAATCATGAACGCAAGCCAATTGAATAATAAACCCCAGTGTAAGAATTTGCAGCGTTTCATGCGTATCAGAATGCTTCAACCCGTGTATCGGCTACAAAGCCTTTTAGGAGTTCACTCCAGTATCCACATTACTACATCACTAGGTTACTGCGATGAAAACATAAACAATAATAAACCAAAAAAACGCAAATGTTGGCACCATAAATCGGGCCATATATCAGGAATGGTTTGAGCTACGAATCTGGGGAAGGGCTCATTCGATTCCTCGTGGAAAGTTCTTCAAAAAGAGTCCAAATTTAGGCCGCTTCGACTTTTTTGAGGTTTTTAGGGATTTTACAAAACTTTGACAACCCTTAAAGGGCACATTGCATGTTGAATGTCTATTTAGGGAGGTTGAAGATTCGCAAACCATCATGCTTCAGACGACGAACGAGGTTTTTGGGATTTGCGAACTGTGTAATTACATCCATGCAAATAAATCGAATAAGATGCAAGTTATAGTATATCATTGAGCTGAAACGCTCATCGTCTTACCACAACGTCACCCTCCACTGGGATTTCCGCGCCACAGGGATGAACAGTCAGGTTATTGTGTCTGACAATGCCATCACTGCTGAAGACCCATGACTCGGCGTCACTCCCTCCAGGGGGCTTGTTCAGATCAGTTTTCCTCGAGGCAACTCCGACTCCCCACACACCTGGTATAACAAGAAGAAGCCTCAATACTGGTAAGAAGGAACCAAACTTTCAAATAGCATCAACTCTTCAATAAATTGTCTGGCAGACCAATGGCGGTTATCTAGAATAGATGGCTGGGTTTACCCCTGCGGTTTGGCAATATCTAATCACCGTAACTGCAGTTCAAACGTTCAACACTTAACAAAATAATAATTTCTGAAAATACTTGAAAATTAACTCCATTTCCAAAGCATATTGGCAAGTGCTGCTTGCATTACAGGGAAGTCACTATGTCGGGTTTTAACGCTTTCAACTTATAAACATAATTATAAATACATAATGTTATACACATATAATACACATTGCTTGATTGAATAGAAACAGCCCCCACCTCCAAAAGAACTGCCAAATTTCAGGAGAGCTTGCAAATTCAATCAGCTTTCCAATGCTATGGTCATCCCCCTATCGATTACATGGAAAAATCTGTTTGAAGGAAAAAAAAACGTTGGGTACGTTGTTAAACAGTGATCGAGGAACCCCAGGAATAAAAGGAGCAAGAGTTCAAACGATATCAATTACGTAATTGATAAAATCCGAGAAATCGTTTCAAATGGTTTATAAACAGCACAAAACAGCAATCTTGCGATTCCAAATAGATTTCATAGAGGAATCCCAGTTTAAAGGAGCAACAAAGTTGGTTACCTTCTAAAACAGCAAAGGAGGTATCAGAAGAATAAAAGTAGCAAAAGTTTGAACAGCATGAATTAAGAAAATTGTCGAATTGTCGAAAGTTGATGTTCCTTACTATTTAAAAATTATTTTACACTTTAAAAACTATTTCCCGGGTTTTATCTTTTTCTTGATTTATACCGTTTGAACTTTTACCCCTTTTATCCTTGGGGTCCTAACCTTTTTAAGAACGTGCCCAACATTTGTCTGCCTCCAAACTGGAATTTCTCCTTGAAATCAGTGCGGAATCGCAAGGTTGAAGGAGTTAGTCTGACCTTTATCACAAACCATAAATAGCCCTTTATCACAAGCCTAGTTTAATGGCCCTGCTAAGCAGGTTAAAAAGAAATAGGTGAATAACACAATGAGGGAGTATAATAAAGATATGCAAAGTCAAAAAATCGTATATCCCAAATCACCGAGGAGAGTACCATGTTGCTTGGCCTAGGAGACGCTTCCTTCCTTCACTGGCGGGGTCGGGGGGAGGGGGGAGCAGGACGGTTGCCCTGGGAGACGGGGGGGGGGAGAATTCCAACCGCCCAGCGTTACCACCCCCTGAAAAGCGGATATACTCTGATATGCTCGTCTTTACATAGTGTGGTCAAGAGGTTTAAATAAGGCAGGGAAATCACACATCTGAACCTCATCTGTGTCAAATGATCACAATACGGTGGGTGATACCTACCTCCTTGAAGGACTTTCACTTCGAAGTAAGATTTGTTTTGAACCAGAGGGGCAGTGCAGAGTACGCCTCCCGCCCCACAGAGTCGAACAAGATTCTTAATCAGCACGACATCATGACCTGGAAAACGAAGATGACATTGTACAATAAACAGGTAATTTCTAGCGCAGAAGCAAATATTACAAACACGATAGATACACAACACTAGTGGTGGCTCATCCCCCAAAACTCAGAAGGGATATCAACAGAACTTCTAGGGAACAGAAGAGGTGGCTTTCTTAGCCAAATGGCAAAGTTTAGCCATATGTAAATGGGATAAATCTGGTTAACTTTGCCATTTTCAACACAGAAGTCCTATAATAAACTTGAAAATGTTCTCAAATGGAACTTCAGCAACATAATAAGAAGCATAATACAAAAATTAAAATGTACTGAATGGAAAAGGGGTTTTTGTAAATGAAACATAGATAATGAAAACCAACTGAAATCCAACTCTAACTAATGGTAATAAAGCACTCTCTAATGACCGAGCATAGAAATAATGCTGCTCCTTTTGTTACTTCTGGCATTTTCTAATTGATCAATCCCGCAGGCTGTGACTGACCGATTTCCCAAACATAGACTACTATCTGTCCCAAGCTTTTCAAGCATAAGTTGCCACCGAGCTGTGGCTGATTAAGAATGGTCAGTAAAACTTACTCACTTCATTCCAAAGGGTACACTGGTAGTCATCGACCTCCGATCTCCATTCTAGTAATGTTTTTGAGACTGTAATACGAACAGACGATTCATCAAGTCACCTACTTTCTAACATTTTTCGAACTATACCATTATTTGCTGAATCTGAGGAACGGCTGTTGCTCCTCCTTGCTTATTGCTGGTCAGTTTGTGGGTGGAAAGAATGTGATTAGCTGATTTCCCAAAGGGTGTACTTGCCAATATAGACTACCATCTGTTCCAAGTGAATGCAGTTGATGGCTCAACAGGCTGAGGGAAGGCACCAAGCTGAGAGTCACTGAGAATGGTCAGTTACACTCATCTTACTTCATCCCAAAGGTTCAGTATATTGGTAGCCATCAACCCCCATTTTCAAATGTTTTTTGGACTGTAATTAACACGGGTGACCCAGCAAACAAAACAATCTGAGAACTTACAAGCATTCTAGAAGTAAAAATAGCACTTTTGGAGATCAATAAATGGCCCATATTCCAAATAAGGCGAAAAAACCATCAGCAGAAGTTCCTATGATTATGAACTAGACTATTCAATTTTCTAAGGCCAAAGTAAGGCTGAACTACATTACTACTTGAACTTCATTAATAAGTGTTACGAATTGATAAAAAATTTGAATATCCAAAAACATGCAAAGCTAAAAAGTTACAAAGATTACAAAACAATTTGACAGAACTTCAAGTTCATTTGGAGTCCAACTGTAAGTATGAACGAAGGCTAGAAGCAATTTTCTTCGCTTTCTGTTTGCTTAGCACGTTTTCCATTAGAATTCTGTAGTTCTATGATGAAATATTTCAAGAAAGAAGTTTGAACTTGGTGGGAAGACATGAAAACGGTAATCGTGCTGGCAAGTTAGACTGGGTGGAGTATCCACAGTATTTCTGCTCCTACAATATCTGAAGGTATTACGACAGGCGAGCACTTACCGATATTTCTTCCGTCCAGGCATATTCTATCCGAGGCTCTAGTCGGAGCGGTTTTCAAATTGAATCCAGCTCCTTCGAAACAAGATTTAAAACAACACACGGACGCCAACATATTTTCGCTCCCAAGTGCGAACATTAGAAGCTACCGACGATCATCGCTTGGCAAACCGTCGATGTATGCATAATATAAAAGAAATTCGAGAGAATTACAGCACCAACGCAAATGGGAAGACCGTAAAATGATAATAAAATAACGATAACAATAATAATTACTGATGTAAGGAAGCCATACAAATTTGGATAACTGTTACTGATCAAGAAGGTTAGAAAAGGTGGTGGTTTCAATTGCACCTTATTTAATAGCCCATGACACGCCTGCTGTCAGAGATCCTGATCATAGTTGTGGTTGAAAGGGGAATCATAGAGTTATAAAATATAAGACAAATAAAGGAGAAACAATTAGAAATTTAGAAGTTGTTAACTTAGGGGTTCAGCCACTGCTAATTAGTGCAATTTCCACCGAACGACCTCAAGACAAAGTGGAGAGTTGGATTTGTTCCGGAGTTTTTTTCTTTGTTTGAAAATGGTCAAGTTAGTCGTTTCAGAAGTTGGCGAAAAAAAAAAGAGATTAGGGAGTTGTGGAAAAATATACGGAGAGAAAAAGAGTAGAAAAACTTGCAAGCAAGTGAGAAATTGGTATAGTTATGAAATCATACGAACTATTCTTTTAAATCTTTTAAATTTGTTTTTCATTTTTTTCAAATTTAGTTTTTATCTTTAAAATCTTTTAAAGCTTTAAACAAATTTCTACAGATTTTTCTATAAACGCCTTAATGATTATGCAAACCTAGTAATGTCGCAGGTCGCCACCCATCGCAGCACTGACGTTATAGTCAGGTCTTAAAATCCATAATCCTAAAATTGCGATAATATTTCCTGTCAAATTCAAATTTTTGAAAATAATTATTCTGTTCATCCCTTGATAATCCTAAATCTCATTCCCATAACAAATGTACAATAATTTTTATTAAAATAAATTATCCATTCATTTTGTATTGTTGGTTAACATGCAGCAGTGATGGTGAGTGGAACGAGAGCGCTCTTTCGGCCATTTCGTAAACCTGCGGGTCTTTCTAACGTGTGTGTTTGTGATTTTCTGCGGTTTTGTACAGATAGTAAGTCGATTTATATTCATTTTCCTAATATAATTTGCGTTTTAAGTTTCGTAATAAGTGTTGCTCGATGTTTTAAACGCATTTAATGATGTTTGTCGTGCGTTAGGCGATAGATGTTTTCCGATGAAAAATCGACGTGTCCGGAGTACTGAACGTCCCCCTGGGATACGTAAACACACGGCTTGTTGTAAATTTTAGTTTTTACCTTCATTTTGCTATTTGGTGGTGATTTCCTTCGATTTTTTAGCCAATTTAGCTGTAATGTATGTTTGTCGTAGTTGTTTCGAGTTTGTTTTGTGTTTAAACTCCCTCATGTGCGGTTTCCATTGAGGTTATGGCTACCTTCCATTATCACTACGTTCCTCCTTATGATCTACCGCTTGAATGAAACAAACACGCTTGCAAAATAATAGTTATCCGCTTAAGGAAGTATGGGGGTACCTTTATGCAACTCATAATCAACTACGTACCTAGTATTGTTTACATGTTTGAACCCAGTCGTGGGTCGGTTGATCACACAGACTGCATAGCTGGATGGATTAGAGCTGTCATCATACGTATATTAACATGACCACATGATGATAGGGCTACAAGTTCTGAATCCAATCAGGCAAAGTGTAATACTCATTTCCTTCCTAAACCCTTGTTTCAATGTGTTCAATAGATCGATGTTGTTCGACGTCATATGTAAAGCTACCTTTCAAGGGAGCATCAATGTTGGTTGAAGCTAATTTTCATCAGCACCACGCATTGTCTTGGATAATACTAATGTATGTGTGGCCCCTGTTACTTTTCTATAAATTTTCAGAATAAGTTCAATGGTTTGCCTCTGCCTTGAAATTCCCTATTTCGTACAGTATCCATTTCTGATCTATCCACTATAGACAAATGTGAGCTCTTATCTTTCAGTTATCCTAATTGCGTACAAGTTAGAGCCATTAGATCATGGGAAGTTGGTGTTTCATAATATCTGTATTAGCGGGTGATCACTCGCCAAAATTGTTCCGACTACTATTCTAGAAATGAATAGTCACTGGAACTTTCTAGAAAGAATCCTGATAACTTCATAAATTTAGCTGAATAGTTCGACACTTGGTCAATGATAGAGTTTCACGTTTTCGTTCGAATGGTTGATTCAATCGCTGTGAGAATCTACTGGTTCCCCGTGCTTTCCATCCATGCCTGTAGGTATTCGTGCTTTTCCTTGCATCAAACACCCAAAGGGCCTATTCGATTCACGTAGCGGGAAAAAACCATGTCATCAATGGCTATGACCTTGGGCACATCATTTCCAAAGCTTCTACTTTTAAGCTATTCGGGCTTTAAGATCGAGGTGATATTGGTGATTCAGGTAATCTACATATGTGCAAGCTCGAACATAATTGTGGAACTGAAACATTTATTCGATTGAATGTGCTTTTACAAGAAGTACCTATTAGGCTTATCAGTCCATACAGAAGTATATGAGCGAAGGTCTAACATTCAACCCAGGACATTAGGGTTGGGTACAGGTCTAAATCAGCCATATTAGTTACAGGGTTATTTTGTACCACTTTATGGGGTTTTTCGTTCCTCACATGATTAAATTGGCCCTGGTCGTAAAGAATAGCTGTCAAATTTAAAAAAATGAAGGGCATGAGTATTGTCATCCTCCTACATAATCGTGACATTGACACTTTTTATTTGTTATATAATTGAATGTGCTTTTGCAATAAGAACCTACTAGTTAGTGGTAGGGGCTGCTCAAGCGCCTATGGTTCTATGAACAGCTGCCTCTGGGGCTAATAGTGATGTGAGTTCTGGATTCTGGGAACTGTTTTACTGTGAGTCATAAAACTAAATTTAAACTGTTCAGTTGGATTCCGAACTGCACTGTGGAACAGCCTATGACGGAAGGATTGAGTGGTTCATTCTGTTTGATTCTAGGTTTGTTCCAACAAAGAGGGTGCCATCCTACCGCATGACCTTCTTGATTACTGTTGGATGATTGCAGATAACTGTTGGAACACTCCAGCCATTCAACATCCACTTAACGTTACCTCATGTTCACTTCGAGGCAGTTTTTTGTTTGCCTCGCAGTTATGTGAAAGGTTTCCTTTGTTGACAGCACGGGACTGAGCCCCTCTGTGTCGTCTAATTCATCTAACTGCAGTTCACGCTGTTAACGGCTCTTCCATTTTAGAACAGCTATTGACGATGGCTATTTGATGGCTTAATTTCCAGAGGTTACATGTGCTTACTGAAAACGATAATATTAGGCTAACAGCACCTCTTGTTAGAACGAACCTTTTGTGGAGGCAGCCTAGGAAGTAACGTGGAAGCAGAAAGGTGGAATCAGCTGATGCAATCCATCACCTCCTCTCTACCCACCTTTAATTTTCAGCTGATATAATTGCAATGTCATTATAATTGTACTCTCAATGGCTGTTAACCAGCTGTTGTACTCTCGTCAGTTTCCAATAATTGGATCGTTTGTGGAGGTAGGGAAAAAGGGTATCAGTGATGGGCAGGGGAACCATTGTACGTAACCTCGCCCAACTGTAGTTATTCATCAATCGTAATTGCCACATTTGTTTACACCATCTTTTTTTCCTCATTTCAGGGTAAATAATGTCGGACAAAGCGGCTTCGCCGAAGGCTGCCCCAGCGGCTAAAGCTCCCAAAGCGGAGAAGAAACCCAAAGAGAAGGCGGCGAAGAGCGCCGAGAAGTCCAGCCCTCTCGAAAAGAAGCCCAAGAAGCCGACGAGGATGATCAGGAAGAGGCACGGACGTCTCTACGCCCAGGCTGTCTTCACTGGGTTCAGGCGTGGGCTGAGAAACCAACAGGAGAACACAGCTTTGCTTGACGTGGCTGGCTGCGGCAGCAAGAAGGACGCGTGGTTCTACGTAGGCAAGAAATGCGTTTTTGTCTACAAGGTGAGTTCATCTAGAAATTGATCCACCGTTTTGATGTATTATTTGCTAACAATCATGAACCTTAGGCCCGCCGCAAATTGAACCCAGCCCACGGCTATCCCACTGAGTTGCTCTCCACGCGTGGGTCCATCTGTATGTGCTGCACAGTTTTCTTGGGTCGTGGGTGCGTTATTTCCTATCCAAAAATAGATGAGAAGTTGATTGAAATTGTCAGGGACCATCCTTTGCTGTACGACACATCTGATGCGAACTACATGAGAACAAAACTAAAATATGAGCTTTGGGAAAACAATTTTCCGAAACTACAGGACTTGAGTTTACGAAGTTTGGCTAAAAAAAATCCCATATTGATTTGGGATGTGCCTATAATCTTGGCATCTTGATAAATCAACTGTAAGGGATAATGTTTAAGGGTTACAATATGAGAAAATTGAAATCTCAATAACTATTTATACAAGTGGGTCGTTTTTTGTTTGATTCACTTATTTAAAACATTGTCAGGAACTTCCGAAAACACTTTCAATTCACCACCAGTACTTCTCCCAGCTAAATAGGTATTTCTTTTACTTTTTTTTCGTTTAATTGAAGAATACAAAGTAATGACTTCCTCAGTCTCTGACTCTGAATCGAGATCCAGGAGCTCAATCAGCGAGTTGGAGAACATTTCGAAACGTGGTGTGGCACACGACTGGGTTCATTATGCGGTACCGGATCCAGCCCATGGTCGTGGATTGGGGATGGGGTGGGCGTGGGCTGTGCGTGTGCTGGGTTCAGTTTGCGGCAGACCTTATACTCGACCGTGAAAAAATAAATAATCAGGCAAATCAAAATTCGTTGGCTTGTTTTAAGATTCGTAGGTTCGAAAAGTTGAATTGAAAATTAGCCTTTGCTGTTGGAAACTTTGGACTAGACCCAAAAGATGATATCCAAGATGAATGTTCGAAATTCAGTCTCTTCTGCACAATGGCATATAGGGATCAAGTCCAATGTGGGCAGAACTAGAACAGCCTTATTCTAATAAGAATCCAGGTTCCTATGAATTTTTGGATAGAAAACAGACTTTTATTTGATTCCATTAAATTCTGAACGTTAGATGTTACTATATTCCTACCTCAACATTTGAATGGTGATGTACCTCTGTTCGATTTCTCTTCTTAACGTTTATCTCAACCCTTATGTGCACCAAACAGGTAATTCACCTGGTTGTCAACGTGAATATTTTCCAATTGCTTGTAATTTCATTTTGAAAATGTCACAAGATGATTTTTTTGTGTGTACATATACTCTCAAGTCGGCTGTAGATCAGCTATTCATAGTTGAGTTGCAATTTTGGGTTTCTGGCCAAGGGTTTCAGTTTGGTAAACGTTTGAATCCGGTGGACACGGTTTGGGTGATAGACGTGCATTCTATTTTTCTGCACTAGCAAACATCTCTTGTACTCAGTAGTCTGTTTGTATAGAATTTTTGGTATTTGTAGTAGTTGACCAGTGAATTTGATAAAATGCTGTAATTTGACGTTGATCATCTTTTTGTATGCTCCTACGTGGACTTCATTGTATTTGAATTGTCTCTTCGCTTTACCCAAATTTAACTTAAAAGTCCTTTCAAAGCTCTATTTCCTGAATCTGCATTAGAATTGTGACATTGCCAGGGATAGATGTGATGGATGCTTGCCAATTATTCTGGGTAGCTCACAGATCAAGGTAGGATGGCTATCCAATTCAGGAATGAAACAAATTTGTTAACTGCAAAACAAAAAGAAATAGTTTTCAAGAAATTTTACAAAATTACCAGAAGGACCCTTCTTACCGACCTAATTATCTGTTCTTTCACCGCCTCGACTGTATTTACTATCATTGTTACCTGTCATTGTATTATACTTGTTGTATTAAGTTATTATGTCACTGTTTCAGGCTAAGAACAGGACCCGCGCTCCCGGCGTGTTGAAGAGGAAAACGAAAGTCCGTGCCATCTGGGGCAAAGTGACGCGGCCACATGGCAGCACAGGAGCTGTCCGTGCCAAGTTCAAAGTCAACCTCCCTCCCGCAGCTATGGGCAGGAGAATCAGAATCGTAAGTTCAATTTGCGATACTTTTAGCGCCTATTTAGTTTTGTTGTACTTACAGTGTCTTCTAAGACCAAGACATTTCATGATATGCAGGGTTTCTTTGACATGAATCGCCCCGTAACTTCCAGTCCATGATTATCAACATCAGCCTTCTCAAAGTTCTAACGCGGATGCTGCGAAAAGTTTGACTTTAGCTTCCAGTTCTAGAATAAGTTATGATTGCCACTGAGGCCGGAAACTAGAGAGTAGCGAATAAGGCGATACCAAGAGGATGCGAAAGACGATGGAGTTCCCTCGAATTATTC
The DNA here is from genome assembly GCA_031894815.1 of Creontiades dilutus. Lineage (NCBI taxonomy): Eukaryota > Metazoa > Arthropoda > Insecta > Hemiptera > Miridae > Creontiades > Creontiades dilutus. Next base: position 123,197 of record JAVIWC010000669.1, read on the forward strand.
AGCCGATATCTCCTGAAATCTTTTTTTCTTGCTTCCTCTCAATAGTCGACCGGTGGTCTGTCTCCTCACGTTGAAGACCTAACAACAGCTCCAATGTTTACTTGGTGAGATCCCAAGTGTACGTGTCTGTTGGTCGTCATCTAAGTTAGTTCAGCTCTCTCGCTGAAAGCCGCAGGTGGCTCCAGCTAATTTCTGTCTGGGATCTTTCTATTCATATTCACGGAATATTCAAGCCCGAAATTAGAGAGACGAAAAAGCTGTAGAACAAAGGGAAATCTGATGAGGGGAAATTCTTAACTTTTTCGGTAACGGTTACATTGCAGGGTTAACCTGTCTTTGGCGACGAATCGAAAAATAAAACAGTACTTTTTTGTCATTTGAACATCCCACTAAAACAAAAAATCCGAGTCAACATGTTCAGTTCTACAAGTAAAAAACTGTTGATTCATGTGGATTTCGGGAATCATTAATAACCTCCGTTCTGAAATCAACGGTGGGGGCATAAAACTCAGGAATTGTCACGCTCGGGAGATTTCTAACACATATTTAAGACCGATGAGTGAAACTACTACAAAAATTCAAGTTTACAGCGAATTTTGGCAATTCTGGTCTACTGTGGGCCCGTCGAGAATATCATCTTTCATCACATTAATTGAGACAATGCTTCCCTTAGTGTTTGAAGTTTGGTTAATTTCAAGAGGAAATCTACTCATCCGTGGAAATAACCACGTTGGATGAAACGTTGGTTCCCAGGGCATGGAAACATCACTTTAACATCTTATCGGGGTTTCTCATTAGTCCTTACTTTGATTGATTTCTTTGACGTTCACACATATTACAATTCAAAAGGACTTCTCGTGTGCGAGGGACATCAACGTGGTGAAGCTTTTGACCTATGGAAGCTCGTAGAAGTGAAGTGGAATGAGTCAGAAATTTCTTCTACTCTCGTCCCTGCGTGGAAAGGACCCCCAGTTGGGATTGTTATTAGAGAATGTATCGCTCCTACCTTCGTATTCTAATAAATTTGGTATGTAAGACCAGTTGATGAAAGAGTAGAGATTAGAAAAACGTGAAAATTCCACATCATAGGTAACTAAATACGAATCCACGTCTCGATAGGTAATCCATACATCGAATGATCCATTTTGGATAGGTTAGGGCTTACTAACGTAATATACTCTTACCAATTACGATGAAACAAAGCAAATTGTCAAAATTGGTTTCCATATTACAGTCATAAGCAATTCTTTTCCTTACGATTTGTGTTTGTCTTGAATCTTGGTGTTTCACGTAGAAAACATAAAGTCGAAATCATCCAGCTCGTACAGAGAAAACAATTCGTCCGAGATGAATGCGCAAAAATAGCGAGCCTTGCATGGAACGGCGTGGTCACAGAACCAGTTTTGCGTGGTCATAGAAGTCCATGGCGTGTGGGACCGTGAGAGACCTGCGTTTTTCGATACCCGCGTTATAAACGCTGACGCAGTCTCTTACTACACCATGGATTGGCCTACCGTCTCCCGGCATGCAGCCCAAGCCAAACACGCTAAATACGACAGAGTTGCTGAAGACCTGAGAGGGTCTTTCACGCCACTCGACGTTTCATGCGATGGCGCATTACATAAAGAATACGAAGCCTTCCTCAAGAACGTTTTCTTACGCCTAGCAAACAAGTGGTCGAAATCCTACTCCCAGGTGATGATGTGGGCGCAGTCTCAATTCTCGGTTCGAATCGAGCAGTTTCCATGAGTTTAAGGGATCCAAGGAAACACGTACAAGGACTGGAGGACGGAGCAGCAATTTGGCTACCGGAAGAATAACGTCTCACACACACACTCACGACGTACTTACATTTAAATATATAGTTAGGAAAAAAAAATCAGATTGTTTGGCAAAAAATTTGAATTTTTGGCATATTATCAAATTTTGGAAAATTAATTTGAACCTTTGGCACAATAATTTTAGTATTTTTGGCATCTCAATGTAATCTTTCGGCGACTCAATTTCTACTTCTGGCTTCCATAACACTTCGAGCTTTTGGCATATCAATTTCTACTTTTCACAAATCCCAACTAACCCAACATTACACCCCATATAATGTTCAATAAATGTTTTTTCTCTCTGTAAAAAAAAAAAAAAAAAAAAAAAAAAAATCCGTCATTTGGCGTCGATGAAAATCTTTATTGTCACTTGAATGTTCAAGCCATCAACCAACTTTACTCATATTTGAAAATGCGGCAGTCCAGGGCTAACCTCGTAATTCGACAAGATTTGCGCAGCTGAGCATGGCAGCTTTGATAACGTGAACTTTATCCGAATTTTTCAAAGTTGGTTTTTCCAAGCTCCTGCGCAAAGTTGTAAATTTTATTAACTAAGGAAGGGTGGGAACGTTTTATTAACTAAGGAAGTTAAAGTCAGTCCATGACTTTAAACATTTAAAAAGATATATACCTCATTGTTAATTTTCTCCCAAAACTTGATTAAAGAAAAATTGTTTGAGGTTTTTACTGTTGCAAGTGGGTTGCCGTCCATTTCCTGGTAGTTGTGAATGCAGGATCGACTAGGATATGTTTCAGATCCGTAGAAATCCACACTACCAAATAATTGCAATTTCTGAACTTTAACGTGACCCCGTAAACCTCAGCGGTCGGCCATTATTAAAATTCGCACCTTGAAACGCGCAATGATGAAATTTGAGGGAGTGTTGAAACCAAAAAAATAAGAAACCCACGTGTTAAGAGAGTTATTTTGCTTGTCAGCATAGTCCGGATGCCCATTATCCCACAAGGAACGATTCATTTGTACTGCAGCGATCAATTGATCATCATCAAGTAGAGCCATTCCTGCTTGACACCAAAAATCAAAGGACAATTTTGACTGCAGCTCCTGAAGAGAACTGCGATTGTCGTCCTTGTGTGAATTTCGCGGTGAATACTTCTTCACACCAAGAAAGTGCCAACTCGTTTTTTGCTGCTCTTACTTTTTATCATGTGAAAGATCCCATCTGACCCTGCGTATTATTATCTTCATTCATGCGCGTCTCTCTGGATGTGAACAAGCCCATACTGTCACTGCATACAAATTCGCAGAAATGTTGTACTATGCTGTGTTGTTGTGAATGTTGTAACTAACCTATTGTTTCTTTCTTTTGTTTCAGATGATGTACCCCTCTAACATTTAATTTTGAATAAATTTTGTTACTTAAAAAGTAATTTTTTTCGTTTACTATTCCCGTTTCATCGTAGTCACACCTCCAGCATCGCCGGTTCGGTTGAGATGTGGTTCATTAGTGAAGGAAGTATCAGGGAACATTCGTGACTTCAGGGTGATATTGACGAAAACTCATTGAGAATACCTTTCAAAATGTATGGTTGCTAGTAATACGTATGGTAAAGTTGTCATTTAATGGGTTTTCCAACTGCTCGGAATTCATGAAAACTTTCGCTAAACATAAACATGCCCTAAGTAATCTTTACGAGAAATCATTGAGAATACCTTTCACAATGAATGCTTGCTAGTGATACGTATGATCTTTTGAATGGCAGTATTAATCGAGAATACCTTGCAAAATGTTTGGTTGCTAGTAATACGTATGGTAACGTAACCAGTAAATGGGTTTTCCAACTGTTCGGAATTCATGAAGACTTTCGCTAAACATAAACATGCCCTAATTAATCTTGACGAGAAATCATTGAGAATACCATTCATAATGTATGCTTGCTAGTGATACGTATGATGTTTTGAATGGCAGTACAATTGAAAGAATCTAACTATTACGACTTTGATTAAGATACTTTAGTTGAAATCCACCAATTAAGGAGTAACTCACTTGATGATGCCGCGAAACTGCTGTAACACTTGTGTATTGTAAAAATGAAACATGGCTAATGTGGATTCAAAGCAACTTTGTTCATTATTACCCACGTCTTCAGTAGACTTTTTTTGAAAATGATTTATTGCACCAAGTTACAACTTATTAGCAACACATTTTTGACATTTAAATATGGATTGCTTACAGGAAAGCTTAGGTACATAACTAAGTCTCTTATGGTTTCGAATGTTAGGAGTTGCACTTGAGATTCACTGAATTTTTCACTATGAGGATATTGTCATAACGAGCACCTTAATTCACGTACACAGATCATGAGGCTTATTTCTCTTGAGACGTCTGAGTAAGTCTTCAACGTCGAGGAGCTGCACCATGCTTCTTCTTCATTGAGTGTACTTGTAGCCGCTTGTGATTGGCTATAGTGTGCATTCTGATTACTTCATTTACTGTTGGTGTGCAGTCGAACATTCTCGTTTACCGGTATGCATCAACAACACACCTAAGTACACTGTTTTGAAACCGCTGTATAATATCGCGATTACTTTGAGCGGTACAGCCCCACAACTGCACTCCGTAAGTCCAGACTGGTTTGAGAACTTGTTTGTACAATGTTAATTTGTTCTGGATTGACATCTTTGAGTGCCGACCCGTTAACCAGTACATTTTTCTGAACTTGAAAACCGGTTCTGCTTTTTTATTCTTGACATGCGTGTTCCATCGCAACTTAGCATCAAGGGTCATGCCCAGATACTTGGCCTCACTGGCGTCCGGTATAGTCTTGCCATTGAGATAGACCGGAATGTAGTCGAGCTTGCGGTTGGTAAAGTCAACATGAACTGATTTTTTAAAATTCATCCTGATCCTCCACTTTGATGTCCAGTCTTGGATTTGCCTAATAGATCTTAGTTTAGGAATTGTTGCATGATTCGTTTCACAAACTACTAGGACAGCTGTATCATCTGCCAATGTCGCTAGTGTGTTCTCACCTCTTCAAATCACTGGTGAACAGGATGTACAGGAGTGGGCCTAATACACTTCCCTGCAGAACACCTACGTGTATTCTGTACGCTTATGAGTAGGCATCTTCATGCTTAACTCGGGAGTATCGGTCTGATTGACAGGATTGTAATAATTCTGCATATTTTGCTGGTAATATTTTTCTTTTTCGGAGTTAGTAATTTAGCCCATCGTGTCAAATGCCATAGTAGACATGGTGCCTCAAAGCGGATTTCGGTGAAGAAAATTTTCTGAGTCGTTGCGATAGCTTCATTTTGTAAAGCAATTTGCTCAAGACATGAGGAATGAATTATTTTGTATTTCTAGAACTACTTACAGGTCCTAAAAATGAAGGAACAAAAAAAAAAAAAAAAACAAAAAAAAAACCATTGGGACGTTTTCCAGAACAATTTGGTTCCTTCATGGTTCTAGCCTGCTAAGCGAATCCCTAATTTTGTCATTTCTACAAACCACAGAAAACTTAACGAAGCGGTGGTAAAGTTAAAATCCAGCTGTGTTCTTCCTAGAGGCTGTAGGTCCGTGATTTATCCGCTTAATTTTGTAAATAGTATATATAATAACAATACATCTATTTATCATGACTTTCCTACATACCACTATCAAGTACAACTCTATGTATGACGCCAGTTTTCCCCATCCTAAGCTGGTATGCCGTATTTTAAGTATGGTTTTGTTTAGCAGAATGAACGTTTTGCAGGGCCACCCGTGTATCAATGGTAGTCACGGGGTGAATATTGATTTTTTTTTCTTGATAGCCCTGAATTCCTGGATTGAACATAGTATGTTCATGTGTATCGATAGTATCAAAATATCGATATTTTTCTATCGATGATGCAAGGGCCAATAGTATCGGATGTCAATAGTTAGTGACCAATATTTTTTCCGATATTTTTTTTAACCTATAAGGTAACGGCACCGGTAGTGGCCACTGCTCCAGTAGTGGCCATTTTAAAGTTTATATTTGAGAAATAAGGATTCCCGGTCTCCTAGTGGCTTCAAACTTGCAGGAGGTACAGCTCATGTCATCTTGTAGTCAGAGGTTGAACTAGGAGTGCGCAGAGCATCATTGGAAATTGTGGTAAACTTCTCAATATGACCGTCCCTAGTTTCCTCGTTTGTTGGGCTGTATCCTAGAGCTTCTACTGGATAGAATCAATTTTGTTCATCTGGTATTGAATTTAATGATATTAAACACGTAAGGAGGGCAAAATGTCAAGTGCCACTACTGAGACATGCACGTGGCCACTACTGGAAATTTCGTAATTTGATGTGGCCACTACTAGATCAAAATAAAGGTGTGAGAAAAAATTAATAAAAAATAGAAAAAATTGTTCTTTTGATAGTTTTAGGCAATGGATATGTTAGGGAAGAGTCGGGCTATATTCTAAATGAGTCCTGAAGAAAGTCAGTACTACTGTTGGCCCACAATTGTCAAAACTAAAGAAAAAAATTCTTAACTGTGGCCACTACCGGTACCGTTACCTTACATCGGTTTCATCTGATAATATCACATATTATGTTGACTTATAAAATGATATCGATCGTACGTTCCATTTTTTTCACATTACACCGGTTTGAAAATGCCCACAAAAATGAGTTCGTCTGGCTGGGATATCGATATCTATCTATGGATAATATCAATAGAATATCAAGTAGTGGTTTTACTGCGGCCAAGAGTCTTGGCCCGAGACGATAAAAATAGAAGAACAGGAGTTGTGGTTTGGAGGTTCCACAGAAAATTGGAAGATTGTTGTTAAGGTTTTTCAGCAAGTGTTGTGTTATTATTTTTGAGATTTTATCTTGTTCCCGGTTGATTCTTTTTTGTTTATTCTCAGTTGTTTGAACCATTGGTTCGAAACAGGTATTTACATTCATTTAAGAAGGTCATATATGCTACAACCCCTCTTAGAGAACTTGGGTAGCTTATCAAACAATATAATTTGTAACAAAACTATTGGTAAAACAAAATTAAAAAAAATAATAATACATTAAAATGAACGTAGTTTCAGTTTAAACATATTTTATCTTAAATCAAAAAAGGCGTATATTTTGAATTTATTAATTAGTATTAATCAACTTTTCTTTTCAAATCAAATTTGAACTTCTGCAAACTCAATTGTGGCAAACTAAGTTCATTAAATACGTAAATTTTACTCATTTATGATATTATTCATCTATTATTATTATTTACCAATATTTTTCTAAAACTGTCGATATTTTTTGGTCGATACTATCGGTAGTGCCTACTATCGATGATTAACCTACGATATATATCGGCATCGATATTTTAACGCCGATCGATAAATCGATAGTTCATGTTTCGATGGCCATCCCTAGAACATAGCCACGTTTGCAGGGCAGTCCCTAATGTGATGGATTTACTTTGATATCTTGAAGGAAATTCACGCTGATTACGAATGTACCTCATATTAACGGTCCCAAAATGAACTTGCCCATTATTAAAAAAATTGTTTTTTTTTTTTTTTTTTTTTTTTTGAAATTTGAAACACTAGGTAAGAAACTTCAATATGGAAGGTGGGTAGAATAAAACCTCCTTTTTGTCATAGTGTACGATTTAATTCGCTATAACTTCACAATATTTTTATCAGCACTCAACAATCATAAAATTAATATGCAAAATATACTATAGTTTTTCACAATACAGACTATCACATATTCAACACTAAAGTGGTTAACGGTTTCTCAAAAAAATAAATAAACTCATTCAACATCTTCACGAAACAAAATGAGTAATAAATAGGTCATGAATGGAGGAATTGCGAACCTTTTAAAGGCTAAGCGGTATCATGAATCTTGATAACTTTATAAAATAAATAATTATATATATCTTACAATATTACACCTTAAATACCTTGAAAATGTACAATTCAAGCCATTGACATGTTTTCGTTATTGACATGGGCAAGTTTGGCTAAAACCGAAAGTCAGTAAGGATTTCGTAAAATAAAACTTTCCAACTAGAATGGACGATCACATTCTAAAATTGACAAAAAAGCACCTGATACAGTAAGTAGAATTGAGTTTGAGAATGAAACAAATTATGAACTAGGTGGGGTATGGAAGTTTAAATAAACTGGAATAGCTGTGAATTCAGACGCATATTGTAGTAAAATGCTCATTAAGTTCGTAACATGGGGTGTACAGTGGTACTGTTCAGTAAGAAATGTATTTTGGAGATATAACATACTTTAGGATGATTGTTTTAGTGCTCCGCTGATGAATCACATGTGATTTCAAATAGGAAGTTAGAGTAATGGAAACACCGGTGGGAAAGTCCCTCTCGAAGCTGTACTTCTAATCATAATTTATTAACACTTCACCATTCTGACTAAAGCTCTGGTGAAATGAGGAAAAATATGCTGATAGGTTTCCTGCATACTTCTAACGGCCACTGCATACCGGTAGAGTTGGGTTCGTTTTAGATTGAGAATGCGTTAAGAGTATATTGAAAACAGGATGGCATTGTTAGCCAACACAGAAGTAAATTACAGTGTACGATTAAGTAGGATGAATACGTCGGTATGATGAGCTGAAGTATTGAATCATACTAATCGAATAATTTAATCAGTAAAATTGTACTTGAATAGGTTCTAGGTGTGCTTCATATTCTACCTCAATGAAGAAGTTTGTTACTTATCATTTCTAGGATCAAATGCGTCACGTCTTACTATTCAAACGTTTTCCTAACTTTCTTAATCACTACCTCTTCTATGAACACTATATCAACTACCCAAATGATTTCCCATATGCCTCACACCCAATCTTGAAAGTCCACCTCAGTCATTCCCACCTTAATTAAGAAATTTCTAACCACACATCTTAGCAGTATACATCAACTACTTCCTTTACTTCTCATTACGTCACGTTTCAAGATTCAGTTCAAATCAGATCAATCAAACTTTTCTGAGGTTTGATTTGGTCCAGAAAGGAATAATTTAAAATAACTCCAGCTCAAAGAATGCCGGATAGAAACACTATGCATCTCTCCTAACATTGTCAGTGGAAGCTCCAGGCTATTCTTTTTTGTGTAGGTACAGTTTTGAAAAAAAATGGTCCAAGTTTTAAGTAAACTACCATACTGTGGTGGTTTACTTAACTATTAACCATTGGCTCATTCTCTCTACTCGTAAATGATAGTAATATCTATACGTAGTTTCGTTAAGTCAGTTGACCTTACCAATTCTAAAATTTCGGGTAGGTCCACCCTTCTGGATCTTTTGCTTGACATTGTTCTTAATTTCCGTTTCAAAATACCATCAGTATTTTAATTGTAATTTTTTTTTTTCAAATAAGCTACTTTACCTGATTTATTCCAAAGTGGACCAATTCTACCGGGAGTTATTCAAAACACTCTTTGCCAGAATCAATTTGGACAGGAGAAAATTTTTCCAAACGTATTTAATACGTCTTTATGTTATTACGAAATGATTTATAATGTGTCAGAGCGAAATCAAGAGTGATTTGGTGTTACTCAAGGCTAATTTGAATACTTCAGCAGTCTGACTCATTAAGAAGTTGATATTGAACCTTTTTTCTCTCTGAAGGTTACAAATTTGAGGAAGGAACATTTTGAACCTTGATTTCGTTCCAAATCAAAGAAACACGAGCTAGCAGAGAAAATCTAAAATTTAGACATTAGAATGACATTTAATGTAAGTTAGGAAACGTTCAGTTTAAACAATATAGCGGTATTGAACCTAATCAAATTCTAAAATACGCTAAAACAAGTTCAATTAATTGGGTGAACGTGAATAATACTAGTCAATGTCGCTGGTAGGATGATAATAGGAATAATGGTCTACGTAAGTGGATATTTGTACACCCAAATTCCTAGTCAAAAATTATTTACTATAGGAGACACTTTAAATATTGTGGTTAACAAATGTTTTCTTCTCTAATTGAGAACATTCACTCATTTTTAGTAATTAGACGAGTTTAGGTTTCGTTTTCGATATACCCAGAGTTCTGGATAACCAGAATTGGTACACCACTATAAACAGCTACATTAGGCTATTCTTTCTCTTAATGTTAAGTTAGCGTATGATTGAATCAAAAGTGACGAATGCCTCGAAAATAGGCCTCAAATTGAAAACGTTTACACGAATGTTCAGGCCTGAACAGAAACAAACAATGGAATGAGTTAGGACTCCAAGTATAAAAATAAAATAAACACAAGGGGAACAAAAAAATGCCAACATAAAAACCTATATCAAAACAAAGAATCTATAATTTAAAAAAACGAAGAAACTGGTCAATTATGGAACAATATATCCAAAAATGATATCAAATACGGATTCTTGAGTATATCCCATAGTAGTCACAAATATGAGAGTTCATCAAGTCTTAACATGAAGGCACCTATTTCAGGCCTACAACTATTATTTGCTTCTCACAAACTTCATTCTTCGGGATTACCCTTATATCCGTTCGATGTCATCTTGTTCAACCAAATTACAGGAAAATTTACAATATAATATTAGGTTAGTGGAAGAATTTAAATTTAAATACAGTCGCTATCGAGACGTTATGCGAGATATGACTAGCTCAGTATACAATTTTCCTAATAGCTTGGTCCAGGTTACACAATATTACACGAAGTTAATGGAACGAATTGGTGTTATATTTTCGGCACCACCTAACAACTACGGATAGCTAAGATTATAATGTTGGCAAGTTAGAACATGATAGGTGTTCTCACTAAGATCTATGTTTAAAATTTATACTATCTAATGATTAGTTAATTATTCTCCTTAGTACGTAGGTGTTCAAAAGTTAGGCAGTACTTTGGATGTTGAGAGTTTTTGGAACTGTATTGAGAGCAATTTGGGTTTAAAAGAAAGAAACAAGTTAGTTAATATGCATTCATTTGGGGTTAATGTTGAGATCTAAACTACGGATCATCTACAATGTAAGGTTACAAGGGCTCCCAGGTGGAGGGGAATTTTCTTTGTCAAGGGTTGGACAACTGTCATAATGAGAGAAACTGTCATATTGAGAGATGCCCATTTGTGATCTCTGTGTGGTCGTCTGGTTTTTGACTTTGCAGAACAAAACCGCCGTGAATGTCCATCTTGTGGAAGTTTATGGCAGTGATGTAATGAGTCGAAAACGTGTCACGAAGTGGGTTAGGTACTTCGGAGCAGATTGAAATGAGGCACACGATAAGGCAAGAACTGGACGACCCTCAGTGATTTCGGGAGAACTCTAGCAAAGTCAAAGAAAAATTGAGAAGTGAACACCTTATGAAAGATGATCTTCACAAACTTTTCCAGACATTATTCGAAGTCTCATTTTTTTCAGCGAAAAACTTGGTTACAAAAAGACGGGTGCCCTGAATATACCATTCAATAGCCATACCGGCTGAGAACCTGGAAAATTGCGTTCTTGTTGCACGCGAATTTTTGGCGCAGTTTGAGGGTGAGGGAGAGCCGTTTTTGGATTTCATCGTGACAGAAGATGAAACCTGGATATGTCACCATACTCCAGAATCCAAAAAGGGATTCCCTTGCAGTAGCGTCATTTGGTTTCACCAGCCATCAAGAAGTTCAAGACGCAATATACAGCAGGAAAGGAGATGGCTTCAGTGTTTTGGGATCGAAAGGGGGGTCCTTTTGGTTGAATTCATGGTTAAAGGCACAATCATACATGCAGAATTTTATTGCAGTTACTAAGAAAAGCTGAAATGAAACATTCTAAACCGACGTAGAGAGAAGTTGCCCATGGAGTCTGCCTGCTTCATGACAACACCAGACCTCTCTTCGCGTCCCTCGCCCAGGACCTGCTCGATTCGTTTGGATGGGATATCGTCACCCAACTCCCTTATTCACACGACTTAGCGCCCTCGGATTTTCAACTATTCAACAAATTGAAAGAGTTTTTGGGTGGGAAAAGATTTTCCAACGACGACTAAGTCCAGAAAGCAGTGAAGAAGTGGCTAAAGCAGGTGGAACCAGAGATATACGACACTGATATCAAAAGAAATACATCAAGTTCAGGGCAGACTATGTTGCAAAATAGTTGACTAAATTTTTGACCCATGTACATGTCATTCAAATATACGCATTTTTGAATTAAAAAAAAAAAAAAAAAAAGTTGTAACCTTACTTTGTAGATGACTCTTAGGTTTTGTAACATATTGAAAAAACTGTCACATGTTGATGAGGAGGAAAAATGGTATTTAAATTTTGGTAAACTTGAAGAAGTCGTTAGTTAGATAGAATTAGTACGTAAACAATATAGGAAGGTTTGTGGTTCTTGAAATGAAAGTATTCCAAATAAACACGTGGAATTGAGGAAAAAACGAAAATGTCAAGATTGACGTCCTTATTAAGGAAAAAGAATAAATGGGGTTCAACTCTTAGGAAGAGTAAATGTGCGTTGTAAACAATTGTTGGGGGAAAAAGGGGGGCATCATCACAGTACTTATATAGAATGATCCAACGGATCTACTAAGCTCAATCAGATGGTGGTTCCATAGCGCAGATGATGGCTTTGGTAACGGCAGCCGCAGCGAGGGAAGCGAATGGTTGCCAGGGGCCTTTGCGCTGGCCATCTTTGTAGTCGGCGATGCCTCGGACGAGAGCCCACGAGTCTCGGCAGTTGCCCACGATGCTCTCAACAACGGAGTCGGACTCGTAGTCGAAGGCGAGAGCTTTGGACGTCCTGGAGAAAGCTTCTCTGAGGCGGGCGTCTCGGCTGACGCCTTGGCCGCAGGCGATGGGGCCCAGGTGGAGCCTTGGACAACCTTCGAGCCTGTCAAAGGGCAATTACACTTGTAAGTATTCCATCAGTTAACGTAAATGGGTAGTAGGTACTCTTCGAAGAAGCACAGAGTTCAGGGAAGATTTGTTGAACATGACAAGAACAAAGTAAAGGTACAAGAATTATAAATGAATTTTCTCCTTTAACCTAAAACGGAGAATCTCCTATAGAGAATGATGGGAAGGACCTCGGACCCCTTCCAACCCCTCTCGCACATCTTACAAGAATCAACTCAAGGGGATATTGTCAAATTGGCAAAATCTCATACTTTTCTTTTGGTCATTAAGGTTTTTCACATACTTCAAAACAAAAGAATGAGCCAAGATCTCAACTTTTCATCAGTACAGCCTAAAAAGTTGATTAATATACAATTTAGAGGAGAAAGGGAGTGGGAAGCCGAACAACCGAGGTATTTTCTACCGAAAATCGAGAATTTTCTGTCCAATCCTGGAGATGGTTCAGCTGCCTACTACTATTACTTCTAGCAACTATATCTCCATCTCAAACATCTGTTTTGGAATGAGACAGGCGTTCAACCTTTTTATCTCAGAGACTATGTAAAATAACTTTTTTTTTTTTTTTTTCATAGTGGGGGAGAGTGCTGAGTTGCATTACGAGAAAGCTCAGTTAAGCACATGTAATGTAATTGCAAAAGGCGATAAAACTATCCTGCTCAATTTTTTTTTCAATTCAAGAAGGCTGCACGATTGTGCATCTCGAAAAATCACAGATGTTTCGCTACACAATGTACGACAATTGAAGGTGGGAGAATTTACATTTGTTATTGTTTCCTATAACAAATTCTTGCATTCTCCAATTTGATCCAGCAACTCTAATTAAAAATTTCACACATTCTCCGGCTTGAAATAGTGGTTGTCGGGGATTATATCAAATGTCAAAAGATTCTATACATTCTCCATAACATGGTGTTGGATGGTGTCCATATCTCACTCTTTGCCGATGACCTCAAGCTCTTCCATCACTCTTGGTCTTTGGAGGACTTCCTGTAGTTGCACAGGGCGGTTGTACGTTTGGAGGATTGGTGTGAATTAAACCACCTCTACCTCAATCCATCAAAATGCTCGGTGGTTTCTTATCACCATCTGTCACAGCCAATCATGTATGATTACGTTCTCAATGGCGAACCTCTTCGGACATGGGAGTCCTACGTGAAGACTGCTTAAATTTTCCTAATCACATTGAGGACTGGCTGCTAGGGCAATGCGGGCCCTCGGTTTCATCAAGAGGAATACGAGGGAATTTTCCAATGTGGATGGCACTGTGTCTCTTTATAAAGCCTTGGTATTGCCTCTGGTTGAGTATGCAGCCACAGTATGGTCACCTTTATAGGCTGTTCACAAATATCGTCTGGAGCGAGTCCAAAGGAATTTCCTGCGATATGTTGCCTAGAAGATGGGGATCCCCTCAGAAAACAATAATAATTATTATGAACAGCTCTTAGAGAGATATCATCTGGAAACCCTTGAGCAAAGACGGAGCTCCGCAGGCTTCGTGCTTTAGTACAAAATCCCAAGGCCGTGGCTGGACGTAGTTGATCACGCCGTAATGTTTGCGCGCTACAAGCGAGAGTTGGGTGGCTCCACGGGCAACAGAGAACGAACTGCAACCCGTCTAGCTGCCGGGGCTTCACTAGCAGTAGAAGTCAGAACTAGCTGTAGACGTGACCGATGAACGATCATGCCGCAAGTAACATTCGTAATGTTGTACTCAGTGTAGGTACTTTAAGTTTATAGATGACGCTGGTTACAGAAGAGAAAATGGTGGATTCATCCAATACTAAGCAACACAGAGCAAGTCAGGAACACAGAGGATGCAGAAATTCGTCTTGAAACGGACAATGTACATCACATTACTAATGTTGGGGTCAATAGCCTTCTACTATTGTGGGATTCAATTTGCACAGTACGCCTGTAATGCGGGTCTGGTTGCCTAGCAACCAAGAAAGCTGGAGTGAGACGCGACCGACACTGCAGTCTACAGGCGCCAAGGTAGTGGCGGCAAAATGTAGCAGTAGAATAGGACCGGTTCCATTTGCGTGCAATTCTACATTCTGTGGCAAATGTTTCACGCTGCAAACTGTCGCTAGTGAAGCCACCTCTGTTTGTTTCCTGCCTTCTCATTTCTCTGACTCACCAGCCGCACTTTGCAGCGCGATCAGCTACGGCCAGTGGAGCCGCGGCCTAAATAATTTCGCCTCCCGTTCTTCCCCTCGATCTTTACAACTATTCTTCGTCCCGTTTTCAGCCACTAACTATGAACGTCATCGTCCCTTTCACCAAATACCCTTCAAATTCGTTTCTGGCCATGAACCTTCATCCCCTCATCAACTCTCAAATCCCTCATTTCGATATCTTTCAATTAATTCTATTTCACCCCACCCCGACTTATTTATATATTAGGGTGGAAGCGGATAAATTGACGACAAATTTTTCTGTTTGACATCAAAAATGTAGTAAAACCCCGCCAACCGCACTTTTCTATCTCAACCCGTTCTCTAGATATAACTTTTTCTAAGGGTTATTTCAGATAACCACGTTTTTTCAGATAAAAACCCTCGTTTTTCCACTTTTAAACACTTTTTTTTACTTTTGACCACATTTTCGGATTCAGCATGAAATTTCCTTTACGACTAATGCACATTGATAATCATAAACGAACCTCTAAGGACCGCAATTGCAGTTCAAACATTGACAATTTAAAAAAATTGCTAGTTTCTGAATTACTTTTGTTTTTACTGCACTTCCAAAAAAACGTGCTGGAACTTGTCAAACCTCAGAAAAACTTGTAAATTTAATCAGCTTTCTAATGGTATGGTCAAATTTGCGATTCCGCTTCGATCTCATGGAGGAATTCCAGTTTGAAGGTGAAAAAACGTTAGCCACCTTCCAGTCTTAATAGGAAGATATTCATGTTTTCTCTTGCCATGAGTCTAGGTAAACTACCATTCGCCAATTTATTGGCCTATTTATTACCAATACTATTACAAGACTAGTTGAAAGCGAGTTGAGTCGACAAAACGTCATGAAAGCGTTCAGTTACGTTAAAATCATGGCAGGCATCAGAAATGAGGAATACTCGGACATTATCTAAGGGCGAGGATCATAGAGGCAGCCGCAACATTGCGAGATAGTCTAATGCACGACATAACAGCAGAGCCATGCGGAAAAGAACGAGAGCCTGCATAAGAAACGATAGAGGTCATTTTGAGAACACATGAGCGCGACATCTTTTAATTAATCTTTCTAACATGGTTTGATGCACGATTGGGGAAATTCCAGTTTGAAGGCGAAAAAACGTTAGGAACTTTTTAAACAGCAATCGATGAATCCCAGGGATTCTGTTAAAAGAAACAGAAATAAAGTGATACTACTTTTTTAGGAAAAGATCGAAAAACATTTTGGACATTAAAGTTTGAATAAATCTTAGACTAGTAAAATTAAAAGATGTCGAATGGTAGTTTACCTAGACTCATGGCAAGAGAGAATACAAATTATAAATGAATAAACTTACCTACACTCGTATTATAGCTGAATAAGGCATGTACATTTCAAGAAGCTCACCTTGACGAGTCAGTTTCATCCGAAGGCGTTGGGTGGGTTACTTCGATGACATCTTTATCACCGATGGACATATACAGCTTGTCAGTATCTGCCGATGGTCTCCCGAAATCGTGTTCATTCTGCTCTTCTAGGACAGCTCGGCCTTCCGCCATGTACTCATACCAGGGGCAGTCTCCAGAACCTTGATACTGCACACAAAAATACCACATATAAGACCCTAAACACGCAGTTAATAAACATAACATAACAGGGTATATAAGCAATTTTTAAATATGTTTTTAATATAAGCTAAAGTTGAATTAAGACGATTGACATAATAATTTCATGGAAAAAGACCATTAAATTGTTATAATAAGACCATTAAAATTATCTCTTGATGGATACAATTTTTATCCATCAAGAGATAATTAAAATTCAGTGATTCGAATCAGCCCCAGTGGCAACTTAAGCTGAAATGACAACTGCTGATGTATGCTGTCCACAGTAAAGACAATTTATTGGAATAAGATACGAGGTATCTGATGTTGATGGTTAGGAAAAATAAGGAAATTGGTCATTTAGATGCTAAAAATCCCTAGGTTAGACACTGGCCTAGGTTAGATGCTGGCGATCCACTGTACTACTATTTGAAATTTGTGTCCAAGCAGCAAATATTCAAACGTTGTTTGAACCCCTTCATGTTTTCTGGGGAGGATCAAAAATCTTTTAAACGGGATGAAAACGGTGCAATATTAGTATGCGCCCCACAACCCTTGGTTTATAGTGGGTGTGGGTAGTGGAGTGACCACATTCATTCCGAATCTCTTAATTTGGAGCATTATATCTGTTTATTCTTGTCAGAAACGTTTCGTCCCGCCAACCGCGACTTTCAGTCTAACTATGTATAACTACTAGCATACTTTAGGGCATTGACATGGTGGTGGCACCACACATCTCTTGTTGTTTGTTACTTTTAGCTCTGTAGTTGACGTTAAACTGTTCACTCCTCCCTGTCCATGTACTCAAGTTGGTCATATTGCTTAGTTGTTTGATCTCAACTGCGTTAATTAGTTAAACAATTTTGTTTTGTTATAAAAATCAAAAAGGGGAGAGAGGAACTGCAACATAATTTAAATTATTGAATAAGGAAGTCCCCGCTGCGGGACGAAACGTTTCTGACAAGAATAAACAGATATAACGCTCCAAATTAAGAGATTCGGAACCCTTGGTTTCTATGGTAGTATGCGCCCCACACTGCCGCGCAGAATATATATGTCGAGAAAAAGGTACTCGTACATAGGAAGCTTTGTGGAAGGTACTTACAAGAAATGCTCATTGAAAGGTGCTTCGTCGAGGCTCTATCACAGCTCAGGGTCGGTATACTTCTTTCACGTCCTTCAAAAAAGCGACGAACAGGTCAGCATTCTACCCCGATTACGCTTACCAGCATACCGGGATTCGTCAATTTGAATAGGGTGGTCGCAAGTGCCTATCATTTGCGGACGTTTGTGGACGATTGAGGAACAGACTTCAGGACACATATTGGACCAGTCCGTGATGGTCTTAGCTGATTTTCCGGTCAAATCAGCGGTGGTGGTAAGCGATAGGTCAAGAACAAACAGACAACCAGAGCATTTCCGTGAAGGTAGGTACCTTGTTCGTTTGAGAAGTTTCGGTCAACTGAAGGACAAGATGGGATAGGTTGATCATAATGGAACATTCGACTTTGTTCTAGCGATAAGCCGGTTGTCTTGCGACAGTTGTCTAAGATGAAACACAACTTCGCGAAACAAACACCGCTGAGGGGCACATTGTGAGTACGTAGGTGTGGGGCGCGTACTAATAGAGAAACGCGACTGTGGGGTGCATACTAATATAGCACCATGAAAACTATTATTTCATGCGTCAGAAAGAGATTCCCTTGGAATAACTCGAATTTTCTACCTCAACATTAAATACCCAATAATGGGGATAATTTTTTTCAAATGAAATAATAAACCATCAGAATAGATGAACATACTTTCCTTTCAATTTTGGTTTGTTTTACATTTTTGACCCAAAAACTTAATTTAGTCCAGTTTTTTTTAGTATCTCCGTATTCAACGAAATTTTAAAAATATGAATGCTAACCTATATCCAGATTGAAGTAACAGTGAACCGAGAACCCCCCCTCCTTTGGATCCAGTGATCCTCCACAAAATGTAAACGGAAAGATGAACGTAAAGAAAATGATCAGGAGCTGTACGATATGAATGGAAACCTGCACGGTTTCCCTGAATTTATAACTTCTGTTGATTGTCATTAGCTCCTGATTCAAAACTGGGAACTGTTAAGAAGGGAGTTCTGATTGTGTCAAAAATAAGCAAGTTTTCACCTGTTCTAGTAATTGAGCGGCGACTTGTTGAATAACGGGCTCTGCTGGATTGTGACTTTTGTACTCGAAAACATATTCGTTGTCTCCGGTGTTCTTGACATGTTCACAGTACGTGTAGGTACCACTGAAAATCAATAAGAAACAAAAGCAACATTAATTTGAAGATTGACAACCAGCGTTGTAGAGGTAGTAGTGTGCGAGTGCCTCGGGAACTGACAACACATATGCACTAACCTACCGCTGTCCAATAAATATATTCTGGGGAAATTATTACAAAGGTCTGGTAGACAATATTAATTCTCATCTTTTTGTGGTCAAGCAATGGTTCTGTCTAAATAAGTTTTGTTTGAATACAGATAAAACGTCCGTATTGGATTTTCGATTGGTAATAGGAAATTCCCAGTTCAGGCTTTACGATTCTTATACAAAAAAGGCATAATTATTTTCATTTTTCGCAATTTATTGTCATTGACAAGTTTAAAAAGAATTAGACTTTTATTTCGACCAATATGACTCCAGGAAAACAATTTATTTCCAGTGTTTTATACAGAAACTAAGTATTTTTGGTTTAATTTATGATTATTTTAGTTTTCATTCACACAAATTGGCACTTGGTTCATTTTTTCTTTTTTAAATCTTTTTATTATCATTTGAACTCCTCTGAAGAGCACACGTTTTAGAACTTATTCTTCGGGGGGCAACGTCATTTACTTCTGTTTATTTTAACTTACTTACCGAATTATTAAATTACTTTGTAAATCAATTTGTAAGTAATTTCATTACTGTTGCCAATAAACGGATATTTAATTTGATATTATGTTGAAGGATTTGATTTTGACATATACATAATGTGTATATATTATATTCATCAGAATAAAATATGATATATATTCAGATTATATCCGTCAGAATAGGCATTGCCAACCAGCTGTCACTATGCATGGATTTATAAATATTCCCAGTCAAATTCAGAATTTTCCAAACAAATTCAGCAATGAAAACATATTTCAGAATTTTACAAATCAAATTCATTTTATCAAATTATAACAAAATAGCAAATTAATGGCTCCGTGATTTCAGGAAGCTGAGGACCCCTCCCCCATTTCGTTTCAGCTCCTGAATTGTGACTTTTTTGAAATGTCAAAACTAATAATTTCCCCCCCTTCCTTTTTAAAATAAAATTTCTTCTTCTTTGTATCAAGACAAATATTTTATCTATCATTTTTATTATTCATTGGTTTCCTAGATACCTTTCTAGGCTCCTTCATATCTCACAGCAAAGAGTACTGAAGTGGGTAGGTAGATATCTTAACATTCCAATGGTGATGCGAGTGAGTAACGTATTACTGAAATAACTGGTTATTATAAACTGTTAATTTTGGATCAAAGTAAATGGATAACTAATTACTGGAAAATAACCGATTTCCCCGTCAATACTTCAAACCCTATTTTTGAAAAGCGTGCGGAAATTTAGGGTTAATCAACATCTCATATTTATTTTGGTTTGAAGCAGTTCCACAAGAGTAAAGACAATAACAATTGATTATGTATTATTTATATTATGTAATAAGGCTCTGAAGTTTTGATTGTAAACAACTCACGTGTTGGGTTCTGTAGCGGAGGATACAATGACGTCACCGAGTCGCACGTGTTTCGTGTAGTCTGTGTAGTGAGGGACTCCACCACCCAAACCCACCAGGAACACGAAGTCTACTTTTGAGAATGTGCCTGCAAAACGACAAGTCTATTAAAACACTTTCTGCTAGTTCTTCCGTTTTCGATGATAGTTCATTTGAGTTATAGTTTTATTTCTATCAAATTGGGATTTGTTAATTTACATCGTTTTGTTTGTATTTCTTTGTATTCCCTGCATATTCTCCTTGGAGGCACAATTAAAGAATTGACTGTCTTGTTAGAAGGATAAGGCGAATTTAGCCCTAATTGACCAAATGTTTACCATCCAAGGAGAATTTACATAAACCTCAGTCCCCAGTATGAAATTAGTGATATGGTAGAACTGTATCATTAACTTTCACCTAGGGTACTGACTTGATATCCTTAGCAAACCAACTAACAAAAATGCGAACTCTTGTGAAAAATGCGTCCCTCTACATCTCAAACGCAGAATTTATCTACCAGTTGTACGACCCATATGGATGTATGGATGCGAAATATGGGCTTCTGCTTGTGACACGCAAATCAAGAGAGTGCAAACCGTCCAAAACCGTGCCCTTCGTTTGATTACCAACGCACCGTAGTATGTGATCAATCACAATATTCACAAGGATCTAGAAATACTGTGAAGGAAGTACTACAGACAGCAGCTAATCGCTTCTTCGATAGAATCAGCGAGCACCCAAATCAACGAAGGCTCAAAAGAAAGTGGCACAGTGACTTGGCACTATGAATTTATTGTTGATTATTAATGTTATAGTGAGGACTATCGCTGGATAGGTACCTCACACCACGTTACATGTTTATTATTATTTATTACTCAGC
Organism: Creontiades dilutus; assembly: GCA_031894815.1. Classification (NCBI taxonomy): domain Eukaryota; kingdom Metazoa; phylum Arthropoda; class Insecta; order Hemiptera; family Miridae; genus Creontiades; species Creontiades dilutus. The sequence goes on from JAVIWC010000669.1 coordinate 144,258, forward strand.
ACAACTAGAATGTAATATGGTTACAATAAAGTTATCGTAAAAAAAAGAAAAAAAAGTTAAAAACGATGGTTAAACACGATAGTAGATCTTCCACTCCTATCAATTCGAACTTAATGATAAAAGATTTCTTGAATGTTGTCCATATTGAGGATTCGAGGCAATATCCTATATTTACAGTACCATCGATAACGTGAACTAAACAAATTTGAAATTCCCAGTTTTTTTTTTTTTTTTTTTTTAATAGGGATGGGAGGAGCCCCTGGTCACTGAGACCGCTAGGATCTATTGTGACGCTGTCCCCATTTTTAATTCAAAACCTTATTAATAACCTCTTCGTTCACAAAGTGTAGGAGGTTTTCAGGCGTTTCCAAGGCAATATCAGAGGGTGTTAGGGCACCCTTCCCGAAATGCCGGAATCTAGTTGATGCAACAGCAGGACAATTACAGAGGATGTGTTCTGCTGTTTCCGCCTCTTCGCAGCAGAGCCGGCATTCTATTGTCCTGGCCTTACCCATTTTGTTTAGGTGGTACCTTAGGGGGCAGTGGCCAGTCAGAAGACCCACTAGTTTACGAAGGTCTTTGCGCCTCAATGATAGAAGGGCTTTTGCACGTTTCCTTGAAATAGAGAGGAACCGCTTGGCTTGCCTCTGCTTAGGAGTGTTGTGCCAATATTCTGTGCGTGTTTTGTCCTCCCATTTCTGAACCTGTTGAGTTATATAACTCTTAGTAACCCCTAGTTGGGGTTCAGGTCCAATTGGATTGGACTCTGATCCCTTTTTGGCAAGGCGATCAGCTTCCTCGTTGCCCTCTATTCCCTCATGACCCGGCACCCATAGTAGCATCAGTTTGTTGCCCCGGGCCGCAGCCTTGAGGGAGTTTAGGCAACTCCAAGTCAGCTTTGAAGTTACCGAGAAGGCAGAAATAGCCTTTAGTGCTGCTTGGCTGTCAGATAAATTAAATTCCCAGTTGATATTAGTGGCTTACCCAGGAGCCTGGTAGTTGTGTTACCGGCCGAAGTCATGGCCTCCCTCGTGTAACCTATCGTCGGAAGTTTAGTACAAACGACACGATGAGACCCGACGTTGCCCAGGGTGTACACGTTACTCTCACCTGAAAAAAAATCAATGTTTATTCACCCTGTGAAGTTGAGTCTTAAAAATGGCACACGAGATCATAAAGATAAATCGTACAACATGAATAATTTAATAGTGACAAGATGGCTATCTAGGCCATAGATATATAAACATTTAGTTTGATTATTAAGAACAATAAGATTCTGATTAACTTATACGATAATACTAAAAACTAAAAAAAAACCAAAGACGAATGAAAAACCATTAGCAAAAACACACACACAACACCCAATGCGATGAGTGAAAGAATGAGGTGACCTGTGGAATACCAATTTAGAAGTATCTGTTCGAAACACGAAAGATGGAAACCAACAATGAGAAGATGAGATTAAAGAATCCTAACGTGACACCGCAAAAACAAAAGAAACACACAAATATTTACATTTTCCCCCTTGTTTCAACTATAAAAAAGATAGAAGTATATTCAACAACAATTTTATTGTAAAGAAAATCCCGTTAGTTTTGAAAGGATTCCAAGGCGCTATGTTAGTAATTAACTTTTATGGTACACCTCCCAATGAAACTATAGACTTAATATCCCGTGGACAACTACTTTACCAGAGCAAGAATCAACGGGAAAATAGATACGATAAATGTGAATTGGAAAAATTCATCCTTTGTCAAATTAGATATGACGAGAATAGACAGATAGGTTTGGGTTAAACTTAGGGAGTAGTCTAAACTCAGAAATTACCTTAAGAGGTACGACAGGAATCGCATTTATCAAGAGAATCTAATATCGATTTATCATTGATAGATAAATCTTATAACTCCAAAAAACAGTGCCTCGGGACTTGGGGAGGAATTCATAGACATCGAGTGATAATGGACCCTGAATTGTAGCGTTGAGTGAAACCATGCACTCAAGACTTACATTCTTAGTTGATTAGAGGAAGAGCCTGAGGGCGCCTTAAGTGGGTATCCCAAACGCATACTCAAAGGGATTCATAAACCAAAAACGCCCCCTCAGCTCAACGATGCTATATCCTGAGTGATGTCTGGAGGTCACTCGAATGCATCAGCATCTAGGTACCTACTTCTATATTTCTATTAGTTCAGTTTTTTTGTCAAATTTGATTATCATGTATTCTGAGTGGAGGGATTTCGACGATTACTATGTTGAAGAACAACTACGAAGAAGATAGCGAACAAATTTTCCACAGACGATTCAGACATAGTCAGGACATACAATTTTCTCCCATACATCCTAGAGGAGTCGAAATCAATCCAAGAGTCTGTCCAGGATTTTCTCCCTCTTCACAATAAGTACGTAGAGCATGCTCTTCGCAGGGATGTGAAACGAGTGGTCAAAAACGCAAAATTAGCCGACCATGGGGGGTGGTGAGGGCGGAGCTGGCTCCAGTATTCTGAGGTGGATTGTGAGTCACATTCCTCCTAAAATTGAAAATGTGAAACTTCTCCATAAAATTAATGAGCTGGGTTACTTCTATCATTAACTGAACTCATTTTGTCTCATGCCATGGCTGATGACTTGGCACATGGATTGCATCAGACCTACCGTATGGGTTTGGCGTTGCAACGAACGGTTTCTCACTGGATTGGCAAAAAATAGTAACGAGTAATATGTCGAGTGAGGTGAGCACTTGGATGGGTGACTGCAGATTTAAGGGTCTCCCCATACAAGCAGTTTTCAAGCCTGTGCACGGCGAACCCCTCTCGGCTCAAGCGGATGATGCAATGAGTAACTTTAAGCAAAATCTTAAGACTGAAACACATCCTTCAGGAGGACAGCTGATAACGTCAGCAACGCAAATGGCAGTCAGACGATAAGCTCCAACCTGAAATAATTGTCTACTTTACTACTTTTTAAATGAAAAACAACCTGTGCAGTATTGCTTCGTCTCTCTTACTTCCAAGTTTCCCCAATAGTAACGAATCCCAACAAAGTAACTACAGTCCCAGAACTCAAGCTTGTTTCCTGAACATTGATGAGAATACGATAATGAGGTGACTCCCAAGAAGAAGACAGTCAGAATACAAATTTACATGTTCCGCAGTTTAAGCGGTTTAAGCTAATAAAATCCAGAAGCGCCAAATGTAGTTTAAAACTATGAGAGACGAATAATCAGATCGCTGCCCCGAAGTCCAGATGATCCCAATTAATCCCTCCTCAATCAATGAAATACAGGTCAGATGATATGATTTCCCTCGGTATTTGGTACGAGTAATTTAGTAACAGCAAACTGTGACAAATTTATGAGATAATGAGTTGATGAATGATTCACACACTAAGTGTCAGTGCACTATGGCATTGCAAGGATCAAACGTTTCAGTGTATGGAGTGAATTGGGTGAAAGGGATGTTTAAATTCGGTAGTTGACTGGCTGAAGGCCTTTACTAGAGAGTTATTGGAAGACAGTTTTGCTCTAGTCGTCCACAAGCTAAGAGAGGGTACAGGGAGGCAAATCTAGATGCCAAACCCTCAGCTCGCTTTTTGAAGTTACCTCAGCATCTATTCAAGTTTACATTAATTCTAATGTAAGAGTTAAGGAAAAAGCTAACATCTCTGCGGAATCGTCTTCCCCGACTTAAAGCGTAATTTATGAGCATTTTCGTCTCAAAGACATGGGGAAAGCAGATATGACTGAATGTTCGTTCCTGGAAGGCACGTACCTTGGAACGAGGATCTTAATGTCTTGGAGTGGTGCGATAACGTGGTGGGGTGTCCGATGCGTTATGTTCAAGGAGTATAAAACACAGTCAAAGAGGTTTGATTAAATTGACCTCATAGCTCAACCTGTTAGAGTGTTGAAACTAAAGGGTATTTCCCCTTAGTAGTAAGGAAACAAGTTTGAACCCCTTCAGAGGTTTCAATATTTTTGGGCCGTAATAATTGGCGCAGTCAGGACCCGAAATAATACAAAAAAATAATTAATTACATATCTCCCGATCCAGAAATCCCTTATTTACTGAACGAGGAGCGCGATGGAGTCTCCATTACATAAAATATACACCAAATTCGACACCAAACTTATTTATTTTGTAGCAAGTCGATTTTGAGTGAAAAACGTCGATTTCACGGTATAAACCAACTTTTTCCAGCATTCAAACGTCATTTCCTCCAAAAAATATCACGTGAAAAAAATTTGTTTTCTAATGCCGTAGGAAAGCTGAGATTTTGGGGGAGTTTTTCCTGGAAGTGGAAGTTACAAAGCCTGTTTATCATTTGAAGAAAAAAAAAAAAATAAAAATAAAAAATAAAATAATAATAATAATAATAATAATAAAAAATAAAATAAATGATCGAAATTTGATCTTTGGATTCGATTTTTCACGTTCCAAGTTCTGTTGGCATTTTCTCATTTTGCCCTAAGGAGATAGGAGATTTTACGCTCCTTCCAACGGTGGCCTCAAAATTGATTTTAAAGAGAAGATTAAGGGAGTAATAGCCATTTCAGTCACTTCTACTACTCAGAAGTAAGATAAATCGGAAAAGAAACCTTTAAAAAAAGTCTATGAGGCATTTTCTGTTGGAAACATTTCCAGTCATGTAAAATAGATCCTTGGATGTTTGAACATTAAAATTTTTAGGCCCTTGTATAATACTTTGGCGGTCAGAAAACAAACTTCTAGCTGCTCAACTTACATTCGCGCGAGGTTGCGTAATCTAACTACACAGCGGTTAATCTGAAATCAGTCCCCACTTATGACCCAAGAATTCGCGAGTTACGCAATTCTGACTCAATTATAAACTATCTACGATCTATGTGTAAGGTCGTAGCTGATTTGAGGAAAACTTGTCTTCCAAAAACTCCCCTAACAAGAACGAACGATCCCAAGTGTTTGGTAAGGTATCTGAAGTAGAAGAAGGAGTTTTTTTAGGTTTTTTAGTGATGACTCACTGTAGACAACAATCAAAATCCAGAGTGGGAAGTTTTAAGTTCCATGAAATGCTGTCATAAACGTAAAAATTGAATCTACTCAATAAAATACGAACAGGACCGAGTTGATTTAGAATGTTCAATCAGCTTCAGCTTCAGATATTATGAGCTCTTGATGGAACATTTTCATGAATTTATACATTTATGTACTGTCACGGAGTGAGCTGCGGGAAGGGAGTTCTACCGACTCAGCACTTCCTGCTGAGCCGGGAGCTCGACTCATCCAGGGGAGTTCAGTTCAGTTCTCCACGTGCGACATAAGCACATCCCAACAGCTCGACTCCTGCCTGACTCCCCCTCCAGCAGGTACTCTTCCCTGGAACCCTGCTTCTAAACGGCAGTCTTTCTGGTGTGAGGCATGGTGTGATTTGTCAACAAAATGTGGGATCAATTCAGTTAATCTGTCGGAGGAAGCGTCCATGACTGGGAGTCGTCACTGGTGGGGGGAACTAAGAGTGGCCATAGACAAAAAACGGGAACGAACACTTTCAGAGGTTATCTGGAGAATATGATCACTATCAAGTGGGAAGTATGAATTCATTCAAAATAGTGACCAGAGAGTGTATCGTCTGATCGCTAGCGTCCGATGCAAACAAATGGGCTTCATTGTAAGCTATGGAATAGGGACACAAGGGAGGCACAGTGTTCGATGTGCAACTTGGATCAGCCAGAAACCAGCCATCACTTTCTCTGTGTCTCCCCAATAATTTCTGAATTTAGGAGAAAGTATTTTAATACGGATGTCAGGAGGCTCATGAAATGGTGGACATTCTGAAAGGATCGAGAGGTTGGTTAACTCTGTATAATTTTGCAAGGGAGTCTTTGAACTATACAATGTTCCTCGTGGATAATTTCAATTATTAGTTCTCACCAGTCGGTAAACAGTAACGTGATTACTCGTGCTTACCAGATTTCCATCATTTTTTGTTTATTTTTTGAATTGTTAGCTTTTTGTATCTTTCTATACAACCAAGCGCCCCCGGTCGGTTCGATTCCTATTCCCGTTTTTCCCTTTTTAATTGCAGTAATGTTTAGTAAACCCTTGCCATAATCTCAATTCGAACATTCTTTTCAACCTCCCCGAAATCTCTTAACAGTACTGAACTGAACTCCCCTGGAGGAGTCGAGCTCCCGGCTCAGCAGGAAGTGCTGAGTCGGTAGAACTCCCTTCCCGCAGCTCACTCCGTGACAGTACACCCAGTGGTGACTCACTATAGACAATGTTCAAAATCCAGAGTGGGAAGTTTTGAGTTCCATGAAATGCTATATACATACGTAAAAATTGAATCTACTCAATAAACTAAGAACTGAGTTAAGTTAGAATGTTCAGTCAGTTTCAACAAATGATATTATGAAGTATTGTTGAAATATTTTCACGAATTTATTCATTCATTCTTAAATTATTTCGAGTTCATCGTCAACTTCGTTTTTGGGAACTCATCAAAAGGGGAAAAAGTATGATTTTGCCTGGTGCGTGCAAAACGAGTGGTTCTATCAAAATGAAAAGAAGTACAACGGCAACTCTGCATGAAAGGTAAGTGGTTAGTGAAATAGGGCGACTCAAGCGGGACGATACAGCACAATGACGATGAACGTTCCCTCGGCAACAACTGTGGCAATGACGGACAAAATGTATATTACGAAAAGCGTCGACAACGAAACAAAAAAACAGAAGCAGTGAACGGATTTGGAGATTGTTTTTCTCTCTCGGAGGCAGCCTGCTTACCGAACCGCGTCGTTCGAACAAGTGAAGCTGTCGCTCCGGGGTAAGTCGAGTCACCAGGCGAGTTCACTCCTGCAAAACACTTTAAACACTTACTCACGTCTTCGGGCTCATGCGTCACCAGACCGGGTACATTAATTAATTAGGGCAACAAAACCCAAATTTCTGTAGATTCGTTAACCTAATTGGAAAGCAATTGCACTTTTAAATGAACATCGTTTTAATTTGAGATTTTCGTCAGTAACTTCACTCTTCTTTGACACATAGGTTATATTTTTCCTGTTTTTATATTCCTACATATTTTAATAATTTTTGGCAATTAGGAAAGGCGGGGGTCTGGGGTTGGGTCAGGTTATATTTCTGTCTTCACTAAGCCTGGTATCCAGATATTCAAATAGGAGGGATTCAATGACATGTAATTGGAACTTCCAACAATCATAAAAACACTGCAAATTCATTTGGCTCGCATTCATGATTTGAATTTCTACTAAGCTTTGGAGAGTGCGTGTTTCACAGGTGATAGAGCGATTATTGCATTTCAGGAGGCGCACAAATATGATCAACTGATCAATCCAAACAGGTATTTAGGTTGAGAAAAGATTTACGTGCTCTATGCATATCTCCTCAAAATTCAATAATCGCTCTATCACCTGTGAAACACGCACACTACAAAGCTTAGTAGAAATTCAAATCATGAATGCAACCCAAATGAATGAAATTGAATAATGAACCCCAGTGAAAGAATTTGCAGCGTTTCATGTACGTCAGAATGCTTCAACTCGTGTATCGGCTATAAAACCTTTTAGGAGTTCACTCCAGTATCCACATTCACTACATCACTAAGTTACTGCGATAAAAAAAAAAAAAAAAAAAAAACCCTGTTGTTTTTGTTTTGATTGCAGTAACCTAGTGATGTAGTGAAGTGGATGCAAATGTTCGCAGCATAAATCGGGCCATACATCGGGAATGGTTTGAGCTACGGACCTGGGGAGAGGCTCATTCGATTCCTCATAGAAAGTTCTTTAAAAAAAAGTCTACATTTAGGCCGCCTTGCTTTTTTTTTTAGGTGTTTAGGGATTTTACAAAACTTTGACAACCCTTAAAGGGCACTTTAAATAAAGTGAGAGAGCTGGCTAAAGAATTGGGGCGTTGCCGGACCAACATGGATTTTTCCTGAAAATTTCAGATTTTTTGCTCCAGCCGTTTGGGAGAAATCGTGCGTACGGCGGACGGACGGAAAATTTTTGTATTGCAGGTTTGTATTCTACACCCTTTGAAACGTAAACCATTAAATTTTCAGGGGGTTTAGTTTAGAAATTTTTTTTTTCATTAAAATTATTATTGAATAAGTAATAAACCAATAGTGACACATTTTAAGAGAGTGCTGTCATTGCGAAATTTGCAGGATTTATTCATTCAAAGAAAGTAAAATCAACGAGTGAGCAATACCCATTCGATTATTCATAACTAGAAGGAAGAAATTACATCTTTGAGGCGGCATTCCTTAGTTTTATAACTTCAGACGGAATACGTTGTCGATGTCAAATCGGAAATCGAATTTCTAGAGTAAAGCACTTCAAGAGCATGAGGGTCACATTTGATATAATTTTCAGAAGAGCTGTTTGAAAGTGTACTCTCCAATATCATAGCTTTGGAATACAATTCAAAAAACTTCAAATCCAGCAATTTCATTGAAACAACATCATAAACACGATAACAAAATCAGGAAGGTGATGGATTTTGATCATCATGCCAAGTCAAGAGATGGATTATGAGCATATTCAGGCACTTCCTAGTCGTTTGATAGTTTCTGCATTTAAGGAGTGTTCTGGGGGAACATTTCTGTAGTATTTTTGGGTGTCTTGGCTCACCAGGAACTTGGAGGAGTAGATCAGATCTTTCCGTTTGGATACTTTTATTGCCAGAGGCTCAGGGTACATATTTGCATGCTGTTCATCGTTGCTTGAATTTTGACTCCTTTTGAAGCATCAATGACTGCAGTTTCGAATTCTTCACAATATAAGATATAAAGTAGAAGAAGCGAAATGTTGTATTAGGTGAACATCGAAGCTACATTAATGACGGGCTGGAAGGTGGGAGGGATTCTAACCCTGATCACTTTTCCTGGTAAGCGCGAGGACTTTGATTGTTTCTTCATGGGTGTTTGATAATTGTAACGACTATGGCCTGATATTTAGTTGCCCCTTCCAAGAGCTCTGAGGCGGTTGAAGCCCGCAACACTCAAAGGATGTCCAATGGAAGGCGTCTGGTATAACTCCCGAGGTGGTGGATTCAAAAATTGAGAAGGAGAGGGGGAACCATACCTATCACACTCCCAGGGCTCTAAAACAAGCTGAATGGGGGGAATACCTCGCAATTGCGGCGGAGCTTACAATAATCAGCAAAGGTGTTATATTAATTATACAACGGTAGTATTTCAAATCATTTCGCCTAAGGGAGCTGTGCGAGAGCAAGAGGGGCATACAATCAATGACATAGAGCCAGTGGTCATAACCAGGCTCATGCTAACTCCTTAAAAGAGCTCTGAGGCGGTTAAAGCCCGTAACGCTCATTGGATGTCTGGCACAAGAGGTGGCGAATTAAACAATCGGGAAGGGGGAGCAATCCACATCCATCACATACTACACCCTTGTTTTCTCCGTTAAGGTGTCAATTTTCCCCTATACAGTACACACGTTTTGTACTGTATACAATCTAATCCCAAAGGCGCCATTTCAATTGAAAATGGAACCAGACAGTTTTTCCCCTCAGCTCTTCACTTCCAGCCAGTTAATTGACAAGGAATTGCATGTATGTTCCAGTGCTGTAATGAAAAAAGAATAATTCTTTTTATTAGACCCACTGTGCAAAAACAAAGTGACAGGGTTTCAGATGTTTTCGTTCCATTGCTCTATTTTCTGGCTGTGACTACTCTCAGAGCAATTTTAGTGATTTCGCCAAGTTTTCAGCTTACGAATATAACTTGAATTTATCCAGAATAAATCGTTGACATCTCCAAACCAATCAGGACATTAAAATTGGAAAAATACGAGCTTAAGTACTTCTCAATACAAACTTCTGTCTTACTTAAACCCAAGTAAATGCTTGTAGCCCTGGCTAGTGTGAGAGAAGAATTTGACACATTAGAGAAACTTAAAGGAAGGAAATATTTTATCATGAACGTGATAGACAGGCGATGTGTGGCCTCCTGGCAAGCAAATATGACGTTACGTCACTCTAACCTCCCAATCACTGAACATTTAGGAACCTTACTCAAATTCAATTTTAATATTATGTAAATTGTTTTGAATTTTTACCCTATTTCTGCAGAGAGATTGGATCGGAGTTTTAACAATCAGAAGGTACTAATTTCCAGCTACCCAGGGAGATTCTTATTTCCAAAAAATGCTATACGAAAGAGCTGGACGTAGCGGTGGAGGTTTGGTTGTCTAATAAATAGTTTGGTATCATCAACGAAATCACCTTCCACATAGATAATGTTCACCCAGTTACTCACCTACGGTTGTGTATCGTACAAAAGTTTCCTTGTTTTCCATCATGGAGTCCACAGCTAATTTCTCACAATATTGAGCGGTTATGATGGCGATCGTTGGCTGCTTCGAGCTGACAATGGTCGGCATCTGTTTCACGATCTGTGGAATTAACGAGAAAGCCAAATGATAAACTTGGGTAAAAGAATGTAAATCTACCAATCAAAGTTGAATAGACCACAGACAAAGACCTACTTTGAGGTGTTTCCCTAAATCGGCAATGTATTCCTTGCATTGAACGAAGTGATGGTGCCAAAACTGTGAATGGGGAGAGTATATGTAGGGCATGTATTACCACTGGTTCTTGGCTAAATAAAGTTCCAATGTGTCACGTAAAAGTTGGGAAATGCATACTCCTTATGCCCATATGCATGGACAGCTTAAGACAGCTAATCTATTTTTCCAAGCTTTTATATCAACTACTGCGATTCCTGAAACTCTGGAAGAATCCATTTTTTCTCCAAAGTTTAATAAACCGCTTCCAAAGAGAACAGAATATACGCTATCAATATACTTTTTCAGTCATTATAATAAAAATTGGCCACTGAGCTTCGAAGCTAAACACGGCTGAGGGGGTTTGGAACTCTTTACAATTATGTGAACAACTATCTGAGACTTAATAGGTACCCACATAAAGGCCACACAAATTAATTTTAATAGACGTTTGTCCAACCCTTGACTGTAACATACCCTTGACATATACCCACCACTGCATAGGGGAACGAGGGGTAATGCCGTGCACATAACTTTGGAACCATACAGTTAAGGGACAGAACGTCATAAAAATGTTTTTCTTGCACGAATGGCTCTAGAATTTATTTTATTTTCGATATCTGAGCATTTCCCTTACATAAAAGGATTTTTAAAGGAAAAACAGCCGTGAATGTTAATAAAGTGCTTTGGGCGGCATTTCCCACACTGTGGGGTAATGACGCCCAACCCCGAGAACTGAATTATGTTCCCCTCTCAACCATCATTCAACCCATTTTTTCCAAAGTTAGAAGGTTAAATGTATTTATAACAATAAAAACCATGAAAACAGTCAATAACCTATAGTTAAATGAACGACGACTTAGAAATAGGTAAACTACAGTCTTGTATGTAGAACTTTTTTGAACCCACATTAATATTTAGCTTTTCATTCTTCACAAAATTATAAAATAGTCTTGCATACATCACATAGTCCGTGATCAGGTCGTCACATGGAACACATGTAGTGGCTGCTGTGATTGCAGTGCTCGCAATTCCACTTTGGCGAATTATTATCGGCTTCTTGGCAAATTGAACACAAGCTGTCGACAAAAGATGAAGTCAAGAATTCTTCAACATCTTCGTCTGTGTCCCCAACAAGGTCTCCCTCAGAGATATCTCTCCAGTCATCACTGTCAATGCTCTCACTTCTGGTTCTCTTGCGCTTCTCTTTTTTTTCTGAGGTCTTTCAATTTTTTTCATGATTTCCACCTTCTTTCTTCTTCTTCTGAACCCCATGCTGCCAGTAGTGAGTTGATCAAAACCCAGCTGAATTTGTCGCTTTGTTGGTTATTTGTTGTTTTTTTCCATCTTTTTTTTTTGGCTTTTTCAGAAATGCACGGCATTCCCCCGATACGATGGGCGGCATTACCCCAATGTTTACGTTTTTCGTAATTCATTCACGCTGACTTCATTTACAATCAAAACTTAAATTTGGTTAGTGCTTCAGAAAGATGATGAATTTCTGCGTATATACATGAAAACTAATCTAAAAAAGAGTTGAAAATGGGATTTACATCAAACGATTGGAAAAATAGTCACTGCACTCACGTCTAGAAGGCTAACTTTGCAAGTGGGGTAACGCTAGAACCTAGTTGGCGGGACATTTCTCTAGGATCGGCGCTCATTCCCACGTTTCTGGTGTCGATTCAAACATCCGAAACAGCCTTGGGCGGCATTACCCGATGCACGGTATTACCCCTCATTCCCCTATACAACAAAGTCATAAGGCTATTAAAGGTCACTTGCTTACTTGAACATCTTTATCATGTTGAATGACCCTCGTGAAGGCGCCATGGTCCATCGCTTTCACTTTATTTCTTTCTTTGAGCTTTTCGATTTGAACTGATATGAGTTCTTGGTCCCAATTGTATTGCCTGCAAACGAAAAGACAAATTGTAAAAGTAGGTATTTGTAAGGGTAGTTCTTCACGTGGAGAAGAATACAAGGACAAGTGAATTGTATGTTACTATGCATGTATTCTTATGGAATGCAATTTGGAGATAATTTAGCAAACGAAACTGATGCTGTAAACATCATCGTTCAACCTTATCGGTGGGAACTTGCAATCAAATGTCAAACCTGCTTTTCTAAAGCACAAAGTTTCATCAATATGGCAATAAAATAACGCGGACATCCCCAGGTTCTTCATTGCGCACTAATTGCTAATAATAATACACTTTATTGCCAATAACACTCATAATAATGAAAGTAGGGCATTCGTCAACAAAATAGGGATAAATTATAAACAGAGATTCATAACAAAATAAGAATGAACAGACAACACTCAATAATATTTGTCATTTTCCCAAATTAAAAAGTCTTTTTAAATAGATTTAACAAAATAAATATCGAATTCTACACATCTTGAAACGTAAAAGAACAAATTTTGAGGTGAGGGGGAACTCCAGGCGTTATGGATTTTTAAAATTTTCATTTAATAAGTTAATTTTGGTTTATTATTCAATAATAAACCATTGTAATCGCTCTTGAAAAAAAAAGTCTAACCCCCCGGAAAATTTCATGGTTTACGTTTCAAAGGGTGTAGAATCCGAATCTGCAATAAAATTTTTTCCGTCCGTCCGCCGTCCGCCGTACGCACGATTTCTCCCAAACGGCTAGAGCAAAATATCTGCAATTTTCAGGAAAAATGAATATTGGTCCGACAACGCCCCAATTCTTTGGCCAGAACTCTCACTTAATTTAAAGTGCCCTTTAAAGGGTTGTCAAAGTTTTGTAAAATCCCTAAAAACCTCAAAAAAGTCGAAGAGGCCTAAATTTGGACTCTTTTTGGAGAACTTTCCATGAGGAATCGAATGAGCTCTTCCCCAGGTTCGTAGCTCAAACCATTCCCGATATACGCCCCGATTTATGGTGCCAACATTTGGGTTTATTTTGATTTATTATAGTTTATGTTTTCATCGCAGTAACCTAGTGTTGTAACCAAATGAATGAAATTGCATAATAAACCCCAGTGAAAGAATTTGCAGCGTTTCATGCATATCAGATGCTTCAACCCGTGTATCGGCTATAAACCCTTTTAGGAGTTCACTCCAGTATCCACATTCACTACATCACTAAGTTACTAGAAAAAAAAGAAAAAAACCCGCTGTTCTTGTTTTGATTGCAGTAACCTAGTGATGTAGTGAAGTGGATGCAAATGTCGGCAGCATAAATCGGGCCATTCGTACATTAAAAAAAAAACGCAGAAAATTCTTTCACTGAGGTTTATTATTCAATTGGCTTGAGTTCACGATTTGAATTTCTACTAAGCTTTGGAGTGTGCGTGTTTCACAGGTGATAGAGCGATTATTGAATTTCAGGAGATATGCATAGAGCACGTAAATCTGTTCTCAAACAAAATACCTATTTGGATTGTTCATTTGATCATATTTGTGTGCCTCCTGAAATTCAATAATCGCTCTATCACCTGTGAAACACGCACACTCCAAAGCTTAGTATAAATTCAAAACATGAACGCAAGCCAATTGAATAATAAACCCCAGTGAACGAATTTGCAGCGTTTTTTGGATTCTAAGAACTTAGACAAGTACTCTCAACAAAGTTTGAGAGGGAGTTTAGATGTGTTATTTTAAAGATGCATCGTTCAAAATAAAGAACCGATCTTACTTGGCAAGTTCTTCAACTGTGATAGGATGGGGGTAGGCAGCTTCGATGATTTCGAGGACTTTCTCCGCCGTCAATAACACCTGCTTGTCCAAAATGCTTTCGTCCGACGAAACTGTAACATCCATTACAAACTGTTAGATAAACTAAGAATGAATGATATAAACGTAATTTATGTCAGAAATAGTCGTAAAATCGTATCAGATTCAACACAATAAAAACAATGTATCATAATCATTACAGTATGGAAGAAATGTGAATGATCTACTTCAATAAAGTAAATACGAACCGGCAAAACACAGGTTTTACCTATATTACTTTCTCTCATACATGTATGTTCTACTGAAATTTGCAATCAAGCGATTTAAAGTGAGTTACGTAGATACAGCCAATATTTGATTTCGAAAGTACGTCGGAATTTATACGATATGTGTAATTATCAAAAGAGCGGTGTAGATTTGAAATTACGCTTGAAGCACTACGGTAAAGTGAACTACCGATTGTATTGAAACAGACGTTTTTAGGTAGGTTGACTACCTTCATATGATTAATTTTTATCACAAAGCTGAGGAAAAAACGCTGCAGATGCTAACTATTTTTGGTTTATTATTCAATAACAAACCATTGTAATTATTCAATAATTCGCTCTAGAAAAAAAAATTCTAACCCCCCCTGAAAATTTCATGGTTTACGTTTCAAAGGGTGTAGAATCCGAATCTGCAATAAAAATTTTCCGTCCGTCCGCCGTATGCACGATTTCTCCCAAACAGCTGGAGCAAAATATCTGAAATTTTCAGGAAAAATCCATCTTGGTCCGACAACGCCCCAATTCTTTAGCCAACTCTCTCACTTAATTTAAAGTGCCCTTTAAGGGTTGTCTAAGTTTTGTAAAATCCCAAAAAACCTCAAAAAAAGTCAAGGCGGCCTAAATTTGGAATTTTTTTTTTGAAGAACTTTCCATGAGGAATCGAATCCCCAGGTCCGTAGCTCAAACCATTCCCGATGTATGGTCCGATTTATGGTGCCAACATTTGCGTTTTATTGGTTTATTATTGTTTTTGTTTTGATCGCAGTAACCTAGTGATATGTTGAATGTGGATACTGGAGTGAACTCCTAAAAGGCTTTGTAGCCGATACACGGGTTGAAGCACTCTGATATGCATGCTCCGTCTTATGAAATTTAAAATTTTCAAATAGAATATTTTTCCATTGTAATCGCTCTTGGAAAAAAAAAAAACGCTGCAAATTCTTTCACTGGGGTTTATTATTCAATGATTCATGATTTGAATTTCTACTAAGCTTTGGAGTGTGCGTGTTTCACAGGTGATAGAGCGATTATTGAATTTCAGGAGGCACGCAAATATGATCAACTGATCATATTTGATACTGGATCAAATATGATCCAAATAGGTATTTTGGTTGAGAACCGATTCAAGTGCTCTATGCATATCTCCTGAAATTCAATAATCGCTCTATCACCTGTGAAACACGCACACTCCAAAGCTTAGTAGAAATTCAAATCATGAATCATTGAATAATAAACCCCAGTGAAAGAATTTGCAGCGTTTTTTAATAATGCGCGATTGTTTGTGTCATTGTGAGGTTTGTGGGGTCAGTTTTAGGTTCTGAAATATCGATTATAAGCTTGGGGTGAATTTCTACGGGTCTGAAACCAATTCCAGTCGATTTTTCGTCCGAAATGATTAGAAAATGACTCCTTTCTTGGGTACGTCGGTAAAAAGCCCGAAAAACCACTTATTTCGCCCATAGCAATTATGCGTGAGGCGAGCTGGCTATCTAGAAGTTAGGACCAACTAGACCCCACGTGAAGTGATTTTTACTGCATACGGCTAAAGGAAGTTGCTTTTGATTTTGAATCTACGAACCTTGAAAAGTAGTCTGACAAAGTATGAGGAGAAGGAAGGGGGGGGGGGCAATAAAAATAATAAAGCAAATGACTGGGGTTTTAAAAGAATTTGTGTATACATTTTCGGGACTTTGCTCGATTTTCATATAAGATTCACTAAAAAAATCAAAATTGCAGACTTGAACAAATTTTGCAATTTTATTTTCTAATAAAAAACCCATTAAAAACCCCTTTGAAAACGTACCTTTTTAATTTTTGCCGATAACGATTGTCCAAATAACATAATGATACGACGATGAATTTACAATTTTCGGGCAGCATTTTATATAAGAGTTTCGAACACCTTTAACCAAAATTTGAAGACAACGAATAGTGAAGAACTTATCGAAGAACAGTTTTTCAACTGAATTTGTAAAAATTGATTCACTTAAGCGAAATTTAGATGAAGAGAAAAGGGCTTGAGCAAATGAGAATGAAACAATTCTCAAGAAAAAACGACTGCCTTATAAATGATTTGCAAATATTAGATCAAGAGAATTAGTCATTTTGTAAATTATAAAATAGAAGGTTCCACCAATTAAAAGAATTATTAAGATTGATCAGGATTTCAATTTATTAATACCAACAGATCATGACTCGAACTATAAAATAAAAAAGAAAGATAAATTTTAGGGATTGAGGGTATAAGAGTGGATTATAATGTAAGAATCAGTACTTAATAATAATCAGTAATGAATTATTCATGAAACAGAATAGATTCAAGTTGTTCTAGTTGTAGGCAATATTCACGAATTCCAAATACAATTAAATCAAATAAACCTGATTTAAAAAAATATCCTTAATACCTTATTAAATATTTCTGGTTATACACGAAAAACAAAGCAATTTTCATTTTAAATTGATATGAACACACACAGAATGTTACCGGAGTACGTAGGAAGTAAAAAATTGTGCTTATACTAGTGTTTTGTTAATGCTATTGATTATTTAATATGAAACTTATGAAAAAGCGTAAGTATGAACGAAGCATACTCGTGGCACCATGCAAATTGCTACGTCCAAAATTGTGTAGTAGTAACAGCGTTATCCACACAAAAAAACAATGTTTTTTAGATGGGTAAATACATTTTTAGTTGAGTAGGAAATTCAAACAACGGTGAAAGCTAGATTCGTATTAAATGAACCAAAACTGATAACAAACCACAAAATCTACTTTTTCGTCCAAACCTGACAACTGTTCGTAAACATAGTCCTTCAAATCGATCAGAACGTGCTTGGGCTTCTCTGTACGTCCCAAACAGAACCATCGAAAAACAAGTTTTAATCATTCAATAGAGCAAACTGAAACAAATTTTGATAAATATCGTGGATTGAATGAATTATTGAATGAGTATGTACCTAGGTAAATCGTTTTGGAGAATCCAATGGGTGGGTTTCTTGCGACGTCACAGACAATCGATATGCTTCTAATACCCGATCGAAGCCGGCAAGAGTCCGCGAAGTATGATCACTATTCTTAGTATGTTTACAACCAATAAATGAATTAAACAAAAAAACCTTTTTAGGAAAGCTTTTATTCAAATGCCCTAAAAAGAAGGAAATACATTTTTTACTTACAAATTTTAACTGTCTACTTATATACACAATTCATAAGATCATAAAAGCTTGTCGCGACATTTAGGCTTGTGTAAATTAACTAGTCCTTGGGTGCCTATTTCATTGACCATTGTATTCCGATAAGTTAATTTTGGTTTATTATTCAATAATAAACCATTGTAATCGTTCTTGAAAAAAAATTCTAACCCCCCCTGAAAATTTCATGGTTTACGTTTCAAAGGGTGTAGAATCCAAATCTGCAATAAAAATGTTTCCGTCCGTCCGCCGTACGCACGATTTCTCCCAAACGGCTGTAGCAAAAAATCTGACATTTTCAGGAAAAATCAATATTGGTCCGACAACGCCCCAATTCTTTAGCCAGCACTCTCACTTAATTTAAAATGCCCTTTAAGGGTTGTCAAAATTTTGTAAAATTCCTAAAAACCTCAAAAAAAAAAGTCAAGGCGGCTTAAATTTGGACTCTTTTTGAAGAACTTTCCATGAGGAATCGAATGAGCCCTTCCCCAGGTCCGTAGCTCAAACCATTCCCGATGTATGGCCCGATTTATGGTGCCAACATTTGCGTTTTTTGGTTTGTTATTGTTTTTGTTTTGATCGCAGTAACCTAGTGATGTAGTAATGTCGATACTGGAGTGAACTCCTCAAAGGCTTTGTAGCCGATACACGGGTTGAAGCATTCTGATTTCATGAAACGCTGCAAATTCTTTCACTGGGGCTTATTATTCAATTGGCTTGCGTTCATGATTTGAATTTCTACTAAGCTTTGGAGTGTGCGTGTTTCACAAGTGATAGAGTGATTATTGAATTTCAGGAGGCACACAAATATGATCAACTGAACAATCCAAATAGGTATTTCGGTTGAGAACAGATTTACGTGCTCTATGCATATCTCCTGAAATTCAATAATCGCTCTATCAGCTGTGAAACATGCACACTCCAAAGTTTAGTAGAAATTCAAATCATGAACGGAAGCCAATTGAATAATAAACCCCAGTGGAAGATTTTGCAGCGTTTTTTTATTCCAGTTCAATTAGGTAAATACTTACAGATACCTATCAAGTAACTACTTAGGAAAAGTCGCGATAAGCTTTTATAATTTTATGAATTGTGTATATAGGCAGTTAAAATTTGAAAGTAAAAATGTATTTCCTTCTTTTTAGGGCTTGATAAAAGCTTTCTTAAAAAGGTTTTTTTTAAGATTTAATTTACTTATTACTTTTTAGTCCTCGCTAGCTAGGTTTCTGAGTCTGTTCATCTCATTCAAAGTTAATCAACCGATTTTACAGGTTCAAATCAAGAATAAACGAGGTCTCTACACCAAATTTCAGGGGAATTTCGAAAAGAGCTTCTTCTTTTTTAGCATGCATTCACTCTTAACTTCAACTTCCTCTCAACAAGCCCTTTCATTTGAAACCAATATTTAACAAGCCCTTTCATTTGATACCCATATTGTGGAAATGCATTAAAATCACCATTCCTCCATCTTTGATGTTCCGCCATATCGGATTTACAATGACGTCACATAACTTTTCGAGTCACTCTCAACAAGCCCTTTCATTTGATTTGGTATTGTAGAAATGCATTAAAAATAACTGTTCCGCCATCTTGGATCGTCCGCCATATTGAATTTAGAATGACGTCACACAACTAATCGTGTATTGTCATCAACCCAAACGTGCTTACAAAATTTCAGCTTAATCGGTTGAGAGTATCGGCTTCAAAATCGGGTCGCAGATTCCACCCGAACATCCTTACATACATTGCAACATAAATAAAAGCTTTTAAAATAGTATCATACGAAATCCTTTAGCGATATTTTCACAAAATCTATAAGCTATTATATATTATTCTAGAGTTATGTAATTTTCTAGCAAGATTATATGTAGTAAAATACAGCTTCTATACAAAAGTTGTGACAACACGAGGAACAGAGAACCCCCTTTCCGTTGTTATCAGTTCAAAACAGAGTTTAAGTATGCAAACAGGTAGGTAGATAACTGTGTCCCAATTTCTAGGCTAGAAAGTTGGTGGCCAATTCATAACAGCTTTCATTAGTTACGAGTTCGTTTAAAGGTTTCTATCTTAAATCATACTTCTTCTAATTTACTCACTACCGTAGGCAAAATTAACAGAAATTTCATATTCATACTTTTCAAAGCTCATCTAAATTAAGTATTCAGGTAAGGATCAATGAAGCCAAGAAAATAGGCACGAAAGGTAGAAATCTATAATTTAATGTTGTACACGTCATATTAACCGTTGGGCTAATGTAGTTCATGTTCCGGGTCAATTGTATACTTATTTTTCATGTACATCAAATCTTTGTAAATGACTTTTGGTGAATAAACAAATTTCTATTTAAAAAAATTAAAAAAAAGCTTATCATTCATGCCAGCATATTTAATTATCACTGATAAGAAATTTGACAGATAAATTTATGCATGGACCTGTTCGATTTCAATATACATCAAAGGTAGATTTAGACAGACCAGATTAAAGGTTAGCTTAGCTGATCGGTTTAAGGAGGAACACTAATCTACAGATTAGCACAGATTTGACTCGAATCTTCTGGTTATTTTTAAGAAATGAAATTGAAACCTACAAAGTTAAATAATGGTGAAACATTATCATCGCTGATATTTTCTGCTGCATTTGAAGAATAAAAGATGAAACTAAATATCAGAAAATGGACTCAAAAAGTTTCTGATGGATTAGATATCTCAATATTAACTCGTACAGAGAACCTTGACACCTGCATGACTCAACTAAATCTGTTTTCAAAGCTTCCAAAACAGTTATGGACAGCCAGATACCGATATATCAATGAGGAGACAAATGTTTACACTTTTATCCCCACATAGGCGAACAATTGTGTGGATCGACCAAAACATCATCACATGAGGTGCATGATCGAATGATTAGACCTCGATCAATACGTAAAATGAAGATATCACACATAAGAACAAGACTTGTTCTATTACTAATATTAATACTATTAATAGTATAATAGTATTAAACTATTGAACTTAGTTCAATAGTTTATTACTATTAATTCAAGTTTCTAAATATAGCCTTCAAGAGCTCCCAATTTCCCATTTAACTGCATTTAAAACAGCAGATGCCAGTAGTTATTGAATTCGCGTTGGCTTAAATAAGGTACCAGCCGCAACACATCGGCAATATCGTTCTATAAGATGTGGCTACATAGAAACCAATCGATCAGCAGATAGACAATCAAATTACAACAATTATTAACCGAATCTCAAAGATCACCAACCTATGCAACCCTTTTATCATAACTTGATAGACACTTTAATGTGGTTTAATTGGCTAATTAAGTAAGCGAATATCAAAAATAAATATTTCCATATATTATTTCAAGTGCTCACACGTAAGGATACTGGTTGTTTAAACTAGGTGGGCACCTACTTAATGTTTATTTTAGGAGTATTCAACTTCACTCCAGTAAAAATGGTACCGACCCTTATAAGACAATGAAACGAAATGCTACTGATAAATGTCGGGTTAAAAAACCTCAAAACAGATTATTACGACTTAACACCGGCAAAGTTTTGATGAAACATGTTGTGTATTAGCTGTGGGGTTTGTTTGGTCCTCACTTACGAAATCTTATCTCGCAGCCTCATGATAACCACATATTTTAGATTAACCACCCTGAGTGTACTGCGGCACAAACCGTGTTTTTATCGCCCCGTGTATTTTAGAAAGTGTGGGACAGAAGAACTTGGTAACGGAAATTCAATTGAAGATTGTGACGTTGAATAAATCTACTACGGAGCGATGACCAAACACGAAACCGTTCGGATTTTGACGGATGATTTATTGTTTCCGATACGTAACGAGGTGATTCACCTCTAGACACGTGGAAGACACTCCAGTCAATAAAACGCACAGAAGCGTCTCTCAGACGGTAGCTTCTCTTGCATTGTCCGCTTGGTAGGGTGCCAGGTTTGATTTAGATGAGCGTTCATGTTTATTGGAAGCCCGCATGATTGTATACGGCTCTCAATGAGATAGTTGAGGGACAATCGTATCATTGTGCCCCCCAGATTGAATCCCTTCACGTTTTAACTGGGGTCAAGAGTTGAGATTTGATGTTTTTACATCTGTTATGTTTGAAGATGATCATATCACAACCCGTGTTGCAGAAAAGAGACCTGAATTTAAGACAATGCACCGAAACCTGATAAATGTAGGTTAGTCAGTACAGCTTAAGTACATGCCTAGTTTTGATGAAACTGATTATATTCTTTGTTTGTCCTCACCGAAGTCTCCATGGATTCACTGCATTAACCATCATATCCACGGAAGAACGTTTTTTCGTCGTGTATTTTCAATTGATTAATTTTGAACCACTTCCACCAGATTTGTGAAATATCTCCCCCGGAGATTCGACCAAACACGAAACCGTTCGGATTTTGAAGATTATTTATTCACGTAACAAATCATAGAAACGTGGAAGACGTTCTCCAGTCAATAAAACGCACAGAAGCGTCTCTCAGACGGTAGCTTTTATTGTCCGATTGGTATTGCCAGGTTTGATTTAGATGGGCGTTCATGTTTATTGGAAGCCCGCATGATTGTATACGGCTCTCAATGAGATAGTTGAGGGACAATCGTATCATTGTGCACCCCAGATTGAATCCCTTCACGTTTTAACTGGGGTCAAGAGTTGAGATTTGATGTTTTTAGATCTGTTATGTTGGGAGATGATCATATCACAACCTACGTGTAACACGTAAGAGCTGCTTAGTTATTTTAAATATCGTATCGAAAGAAGTATCGATACTTTCAAGTACCGTCCTGCCCCTATCTGAACTAGAGGTGGGTAGTGAGTGAGTGAACTTGTCTCAAAGAACTGCTCTTTCAAGTGAACTTGTCCCAAATGACCTGCGGAGCGAGGACCTGCAGTTCATCACGTCGTTTGCGACAGCATGACTCCCCGCGGCCAACGTTCGAACTACTCGGACGGTCGCGAACTTCTCTTGGCAAGGCAAGTTCAAGCCCTGCAGGTCGCAAACGTTCTTGACAGCATGACTCCTGTGGCCGATATTCGAACTGCTCGGAGACCTGCCAAACCGTTCTTCACAAAGTGAACTGCAGATCACCCATCCGCCATTAGCTGGGGTTTCCTTCTAGTCAACGAAGGACTCCCCTCACCGCAGAGTCAATACCATTCAAATTTACTATATCCTAAACTATACTGGTCGATACTATACTCATCACAGAGTCGATTATATTTAATAAGTAGGTAATTACATGAAAATTTGCATGGGAACTCGAAAAATGACTAGGGAGTTGGAAAAGAGAACAGTAGATGACTATCATTGACCGAATTCTAACGGATGATAAAGATAATCGAGGTTGACGGTCATGCCACGAGATAGCAGCAGTGGTGGTGACTGTCTTAGAATAGAGACGACGAACTGCAGGTCCCATTCATTCACGAAGTGAACTTCAGGTGTCGCATTCATCCACAGAGTAAACTGGTGAACTTCTCCCACTGACCTTGTCTCTGGACTGAGTGACCTGCAGGTCGTCTACTCCCTCAGGTGACCTAGGTTTACACACCTTTAATCTGAACCTATGGAACCAAAGTTGGACAATTTGACCAACTGGGACAATAAAATCGCTACTGCAATCCAACCATCACTCAGCTGATGTCTATTTCCTGCTTCCACGTTTTTCTTCTTATTGAAGTTCTTGTGATATTGGATGAGATGAACATCAGAGGAATTGAAGATACGTCCCCCTTAGATTCCCTTATTTCCCAAGTAATCTTCAACTTGGAGAGACCTTGACTCCAGATTGTAAAATTTTCGTGCTTTCCAATACCAAATAACAATTTTCAGTTGAATTTTAAGGGGAATAAAGCAACGGACTAAGTTACTCGCAGTTATGGAAACCCATTTCAATAAAAAGGGAGTAATAGAACGTTGTCTATATTTCTACGAAAAAATTATTCGTGAAAGTCATTCTTCAAAATATTTCACTGTTAGTGGGTTCATTTTTGCAGTAGGTTTGGCTCCCTCTCTCCATAACGTTACTATTTGTGCCCCCCTTTCACTTTGTAAGCCTCAAGTGCCATTGGTTGGTCTTCCCCGTCCCTTTCACTTCCCTGAGCCAATAGGATTCAATCACCTTTCACCTGGTCCTATATCAAATGTGCTATCTGTAACGCATTTTCAGTTCATGTTGTTACTGACCTAACCGTCGAAATCGATTTAACTGTGTACTCATTATTTTCGTGGAAATATAGACAACGTTCTATTTTACTCCTTTTTATTTTTTTTATGGGAATAAAGCAATTTGAAAAGTGAACTTAGTAACTTTTCGAAAACTTTCCGTTTTTCAAAGCCCATAATCTCCAAATAATTCGAGATAATGAACTATTGCCGGTAAGCCTAAAAACTGCGCCAGAATCCCAACTGTCCAACGATATAATCAATTTTGATTTTACTGTGCTGATTAGAGGAGAAAGTTCTTGAAACCAGAAAAACTTAGTTTCACACGGTAAAATCGACGTCACAGGGCGAAAAATAACACGTCTTGAAAAAATGAGTTTGACATTGAATTTCACGTATTTTTTCATGTTGAATCCAATACATGGTAACACTCGCGATCACCCTTCCTCGGGTTACGGGTAACTCATAAAATGATAACGATTCGCAGAATTTTCAATTAATATTCATCTTTTATTTTGAAAACCTAAAAATAATAATAGTACTTCCTGAATTTTTGACGGCTAAAGATCTTGTTCGAAGTGACCTCCTCGATTAGGATTATTAGACGTCGCACAACTTCTTCCTTCATCGCAGAATAAGACCGTCCTTACTGACGATGGTTGAACAAATACGTTCGTTAACCCTCAATAACCCAAGATCCAAAAATCTTGACGAATTTCAATTTTCCCACATTCAATTATTGTCTTTTACTTTCTTCAAATGCATAACTTATTTCAAGAGGATGAATGAATAAATTTAATTTTATATATTCCTTTTTGAGACACCCAAAACTCATGGTATCCTGTAGTTCTGCATATTTTGTGATTTGCTCGATTTTTAGAAGACATTGGTAAAACTCTAGTCATATTTCTGTTAAGTATGATATAACCATCACCGAAACCCAAAAGTTTGGAAAATGATTTCATTGCTTTTAAACGTAACGATTCCCGGAAGAGAGGTATCCTGGTTCATTTTCTCTAGCATACCACTTAGAAACCGGAAAAAACAAAAATGACCGTTGACAGATACTTTATTATGCCAATTGGGTTTTAAGTTAGACTAAGAACCCATTTTTATTAATATCCTTCGTTCTCCTTTTCGGGCAGTGGAGGTTGAGGGAAAGTATCCAGGAAGATACCGTGCGTCATTAAGAGTAACAGGGAAAGGTATCTTAGTTATTCGATTCTTCAAATTTAATGGAGACGAGATGCAAACCGTCGAAAATACCTTTCTGTAACGAATCTAAAGATATCAGAGAACTGTGAGTTGAGTCGTTGTAATGCCATTCAAAATTTAGTTTTGAATCAACCCGGTTGATGGGTGCAATTCCTTCGTTTGGTTGTCAGGAATGCCTAAACGCAATGATAATCTTGAGATGTTCAGAGAATGATATTCATTGTTTTACAATATTCATCAATTTTTTAGGTATCTATCTATGTACTATTTGATTCACTGCCTTTTGAGACAGCTGATGGGCCATTCTTCAGGGGGATAGGGTTTATGAGCGTTACAGATAATTTCTCTCCTGTTCACTCTAGGGCTCTGAAATTTGGAAACTGGGATTTCTGTAAATTTTGATGGGGATAATGCCCATCATTGGTGGCTTGAACGCCCTAGGGCTAACATCCATCCTGTTCATCTTAGAGCACTGACATTTGATACACCATATACCAGCATTTGAGAGAATGGAATGCACGGGTGACCGGCTACCAAAGACATATTTGTATTGATATTTCATAGAAACTATTTCGTGCCCTGATCACACAGTAAACTGATAAGACGTCACTGGCGCAATAATAGCGACACCGTCACTCCGAGAATCCCAGCGAATTACGTCGCCTGGTCGTTACGTCTGGGTGACTCACGAATCGCGAATTTGGATTACGAGTCATTTAAATGCTCCGGGGCAGAGAACAGATTCCGACGAATTGTCTGAATGAAGGGTCTATTTTTAACGGGTTTTAAAACCTCGCAATGCGATCGGACGTGCCAAAGAATCGGTCGCGACTTCCGCCAAGAGTTGGCTTTTCCTCACGCGCCTCTAGTTTCGATTTCTTTTAGAGAACCCTTCAGTTTGTTATTGTGGTTGAAGTTCAACTCTCATTGTCAGAAGAATCAAGACCTCAGCCAAGTTAGGAAGGCTCATGGCATCCTCACTTATTACAAGGACAAATTAACAGGAATAGCTTGGACTGACTACCAATGACCAATCTGAATTCATCTTATTATTCTTTGAACAAAATAAGAAAAACGTCAAATTATGAAATTGCCAAAGTGATGAAATTCGAGACCTTCTCTTGTTAGTTAGAAAGATCTGAAAACTATTTAAAAAATGTGAAGATCGACACCAAAAAAGCTAAACTTTTGAATGAATCATCGAATCTTTTCCATACAATAACCCCATCAAAAATCGACCGTGTATTGATCTTGTGCAACGCTGTGTTCAAGTTGACAGCAATTGAGACGTTCGTAATTACACAGGTCTGCAACAAAGAACTGCATACGATTTTTTACTATTTCCCATGGATTTTTGCATGCTAAAACCGAAACAAGTAATCAAAAAATTCCACCACCTCTAGTTTTCTTACAAAACTGGTTTTTTGAATACCACATACGGTGTTATTCAGCGTTAAACCTCAATTTGGTAGTTGCTACCAAGTTGTCAATTTCATGAATTGCATGCATTTTTTCATACGAAATGAAAGAGAGGGGTAGGGAAGAAGGGAGTGGGATATTTTTGAAGTGGGAGAAGCGTAAGGATGCCCAAAATCATGTCATAACACGTCGTTTATTTGATTTTCTGAAAAGTCGGGATGCCTTGCTGTATGTAGTGCAAAAGTTTCTAGGGAATACGAAAGACCCTAACTACAAAACAATTGTGAATCGCATGTTGGCTGCCTACAAAGCTCAAGGATGCAACATGAGCCTAAAAGTTCATTTCCTACGCACCCATGTCGAATACTTTCCAGAAAACCTGGGAGCGTTTAGTGAAGAGCAAGGAGAAACATTTCACCAAGACATTCGGGATATGGAAAAACGCTGCCAAGGACGATGGAACGTGAATATGCTAGCTGACTATTGTTGGATGCACAAGAGGGATACGGACAATGCTGGAGCACGAAAACGTGGGCGACGAAGTATCAAGAAAAAAAAAAGGTTCCACAAGCAAACTGAAGTTTTTGAGCATTTTGTACTGAATAGTAAATAAATACTTTCTTTTATTTCGAGTTTATAGACAATACAAATTATGGTGTTTTTTCTACGTTTTCGTTTTTCATGTCCCCCTCTCCCCTAATTTGCAAGAAAACTGTACGTGATGGAGGAAAATAGAGGTCATTTTTGGATTCAGCACACCAAAAAACATAAAATTTAGCTAATATATTCCATGCAGCTGATCAAAAGTTTTTTTGCAGACCTGTGTTATTGATCGCTCATTTCCACATGTACCTATTAGAAAAGTTAGGGTGCCACTTTTCGTCGTTTTTTCCATATTCATTAAATTTTTTTTAATAACTAGGTAATTGATCAAATTTTGTGTAATCCTAAGTCCACTCTCAAGAATTTTATTAGCTCAATCCATATCTGGAAAATTGATACAATTTCAAGAAATTCTGGGAAAGCTGTGGTCCCCCCCCCCCCTCCCCACAAATCGCAAAGGTACCGATTTTAGAGACCCCTTCTCATCGAAGGTTTCCCACCCATTTTTGTTTATTTCGCTAAGTTTTCAAGTTATTTTACAAGATTATTCGTTTTGTTTGATGTTACCTAACTACATGTGACTTAAATTTACTAAAATGATCAGAACTCTCTTAATTAAAGGAGTGACTTCAAATTTGATTATACGTTTGAAAGAATTTTAAATTTCTCATCTCCCCGATAGAAAATCCAAGTTTTTAGAGTACGCAAAACGGATAAAAAATAGACTTGAAGAGGAAAAATGATTAAATCTTGAAAATCCATTCTTTTTTCAATTGTTGTAGGTTCCTGAGATTCTCAGGTTAATTTTTGCCGGTAAGCCTAAAAGTTGCACCAAAAAGTCAAGTTTACAACGGTATAATAATAAAATATTTTGCGCTGAAAGTTAGGAGAAAAATGTTTTGATGTCGAAAAACGTAGGTTTTCACGGTGAACTCTACGTTTTTCACCCAAAACAGACTTGCCTCGAGAAAAGAAGAGTTTGGCTTGGGATTTATGAATCCCGAGCCTCCTCGGTGGATAAGGGATTTTCAGGCTCTTTCCTCTAGCTCAACTATTGATTCAGCAATTCTGACCCGAGGAAAAGGCCTGAAAATCCCTTATTTGCTGAGTTTTTGGCTTACAGGCAAAAATTCACCTAAGGATCTCAGTGATCTAAGAACGATTAAAAACGCTGCAAATTCTTTCACTGGGGTTTATTATTCAATTGGCTTGCGTTCATGATTTGAATTTCTACTAAGCTTTGGAGTGTGAGTGTTTCACAGGTGATAGAGCGATTATTGAATTTCAGGAGGAACACAAATATCAACTGATCAATCCAAATAGGTATTTTGGTTGAGACCAGATTTACGTGCTCTATGCATATCTCCTGAAATTCAATAATCGCTCTATCACCTGTGAAACATGTACACTCCAAAGCTTAGTATAATTTCAAATCATGAACGCAAGCCAATTGAATAATAAACCCCAGTGAAAGAATTTGCAGCGATGGTTATCAGAAAGCTCCAACCCGTGTATCGGCAACGAAGCCTTTTAGGAGTTCACTCCAGTATCCACATTACTACATCACTACGTCACTAGGTTACTGATATCAAAACTCAAAAATCGGGGCATAGATCGGGAATGGTTTGACCTAAGGACCTGGGGAAGGGCTCATTCAATTCCTCGTGGAGTGTTCTTCAAAAAGAGTACAATTTAGGCCGTCTTGACTTTTTTTGAGGTTTTTAGGGATTTTACAAAACTTTGACAACCCTTAAAGGGCACTTTAAATTAGGTGAGAGAGCTGGCTCAAGAATTGGGGCATCGCCGGACCAACATGGATTTTTCCTGAAAATTTCAGCTTTTTTGCTTCAGCCGTTTGGAAGAAATCGTGCGTACGGCGTACGGACGGAAAATTTTTTATTCGGTTCGAATTTTTTTCTTCAAGAGCGATTACAATTGAATATTATAATAATAAACCAAAAGATGAGATTTTCAAGATTGGACAATTTTCCTTGTTTGTGATCATTTTCCATCCGTTTCGCTCATCTTTTAGACTCTCTGGTTTTCATCAGGGAGATGGATTAAATTTAGCGCCCTTTCGATTTCAATAAACATGCATAACAGGCTGTTTTCAAGAATATTCCATTCAGATGCCTTAGATAAGAATTTCGAAAATTGAAACTACAGAATAGAATAATAAATAGTTCACTTTCCAAAACAGATCACGGTATCTATGCTATGCATTCATACAAATGCCTCCTTAACATGTTTTTAATTGAAATTATAGTTAAGGATATCAGACAGATCTAACTACAGAATGGACACTAGCGGCTATAGATGTATATCATGCAGCCTAAATATCTACTCGTATCAAAAAATCCTTTTCAAAATGACGAGTTGGAACGAATGAGCTGATTACTTAAGAATTAGAATGTTCTAACAAGCTCAGTCACTGTTGGAATTTACACAAAAAATGTTGACCCTGCGATCCTTTTCAACGGCAAATAGTCTTTCATCTGAATTTTCAAAGATTGTCGAACCTGTTGAAAGCTTGAAACGGGATCCCCAACAAATAATCAACTTCAATAAGAACACAACATTAAGAAGTAGCTATCCGCCTTTGGTTAATTGAGAGCTTAAGCTGAGATTGAAACAAAATCATCATAAAAATTCACTAATTCAACTTAACTATGATAACCAAAATCGCACGAGCAGCTTGTAGCTTTTGATGTAAACGATATACGGCCTTACCGTAGGAGTTGTTACCTTTTGAAATGCAATTCAAGACATGTGCAGATTTAATTAATTTATAAAAATAATTATTGTCAAAGATTAAATTAGTAGGTACTAGTAGTCGATATAATCCTGCTAGTGATTTCTAGGGCAATATGTAGGGAAGACTGTTATGCAAGAGTGGCTGGTGGTAGGAACATTTGCACACCCAAACCAATAAACCACTAGAGATCCTTACATTGAAGCTGGTGAAACAAGACTGGACTAATCCTATCCAAACCAACTCTTATGCCTTGTTATATATCTTCCAATCAGAAGGACGTGAGCACATGCTACAAGGCTGTAGTATACGAGGTGGAATGCGGGGGGATTTCAAGTTCGCACTGAGGCAGTCATATGCGATTGACCATCAGAGAGCTCGAAAAAAAACCAAAGGAGCATTTTAGTTCGTTCGCTCTCAGCTTGGGACGCCCCAGGCGTAGTTTGATATTATCATTTTAGCATTATTCGTAAACACTGTTTTCTAAAAACCATCAGAAAGATGCTCACTACGGTGTGAACTGTCAAAGAGTTTGCAAACCCCGGTCACAAACGTTCACCACTGTCCAAGTATGTTTTGCCGCTTGTTGGTAAACCTCACGGATCTGTTCCTCCGTGCAGTAAACTGACAATCGTCAAAGGAATTTGTAACGCAGTTTTTAATGAAGTGGGACAATGAGACATATACATATACATATAAAGAGAATTATATACATAAGTTGAAATTTGTATTTGGCTAATAAAAGAATCTTTTCTGCCTCCCCTGCAATAGCACCTGGTGATCTCTGTGCACGGTAATGAGAAAAAAGGTCCCAAGTCGC
Source organism: Creontiades dilutus (assembly GCA_031894815.1). Taxonomy (NCBI): domain Eukaryota; kingdom Metazoa; phylum Arthropoda; class Insecta; order Hemiptera; family Miridae; genus Creontiades; species Creontiades dilutus. Next base: position 174,942 of record JAVIWC010000669.1, read on the forward strand.
AGGCATTTCCTCACTGCGCTAATGTTGTCATAGATCCTGATCTATTTGTCCAACTAACCTATACATTACTAGAGGGAATGATTTAGAATATTTTTAAAATTATTTATAGCGACCTCCAGAACATTAAACTGAAGTTTTTTATCCTACGCCCGTCGCGTTCATCTGACGTCTCGTTGCCCAGTATCTTTCACACGCCGATTCCTACAGCGTTGATCCGCCAATCTCATCCAGCGCAGGGCACTCCATGAGATGGCGGGCGTCCATTTCCCCCAGATCCAGAGGGCATGTTGGCGAGTCGACTAGCCCTATTCTGTATAAATGCTTTTGGAGGTAGTCGTGGCCGGTGACCATTCTGAACAGGGCCACCGATATTCGCCGTGGGAGGACAGAGGGAATGTGTCCCTCTTCAGCTACAAGAACCTCCCAGTCCTTCCCAGCGGTAGCTCCCTCCATGGCCTCCCTGCTGCGGCGTTTTATAGCAGCTGCTATATCACGCCTAACTGCATGAAAGGTACGAGGCGGATCCGGCTGTCCTTTTCTGACACCTTCTTCTGCCAGCCGGTCTGCTTTTTCGTTTCCCTCGACCCACAATGACTGGGTATCCACTGGAGGTGACAGTCCCCGCCATACTCCCGAACCGATTGCGGAAACTTGAGGGTGTCAGCAATTGTCTGCGATCCGGCTGTAAACTGAAGTGAACACCGACATCCTTATAAACAGTGGCCTATTGTAGAACTAAGGGTACTGCACTAACTTTGCCCACAAGGACTTTCTTTCATTACCATGGGGACTTTTTTTGTAGATTCCTGTGCAATCCTGGTGTTTTAGGAGAGGAACTGCAGTTATGCCTAAGGTACAGTTACAGTTAAGGACAATCGCTGGAAAAGTTACTTGACACTTAAATACCCATATCCCACTCCCCACCCGCTCCTACTACAGCCTTTCGATTGGAACTTACAAGCTCTCGGATTTTCTTATCAATCGTATCACTAGTGTTTCCGACTTTTTTTGAAATGTGAAAGAGACAAGTCTTATAGTTCCCAATCGTATTTTTAAAACTAAATACAGGGTGGTTTGAAGATGAAAAATCTGGTATTGAAAATGGGGGCCACTATAAAAGAACACCCAATTTTGGTAAACCTTGATACTAGGTACCTCTGTAAAGTCACAAGGGGATCTTGATCTTGCGGCTTGTAGATCTAGGAATGCATCCTATTTTTTTTTATGCTGGCACTACCCCAAAATAAACTGTGTGGTTCTTCAGAGTAGGGAGTTAGACAACCAGGAACAAATTAAATATGTTTACATTTGAGGGATTTTTCTCATTAAGTTATAATTGTTATGTCTAGACGTCTCTTAATTGTGAATGTTTTCAAGAAACGATTGTGAAATGCTTACCGGGTCTATCGGGGAGTTTGGTGATGGCAAGTTGTTTGAGCTCCACTTCGAGCTTTCTCACCGTCGGGTACTTGTTCTGCATCAGCTTCATCAACATCTTTATGAAACCAACGTAATCTGAAACATGGAAGTCAAGATGAATTAGCAAATTGAACGCCTAAGTTAAATGTGGTACATAACAGAATTCATTGAAATGAAATTGGAGCACTCTATGAAAAAAAAAGTTCATTATTAATTTGATTCAGAAAACAAAAATTGTTCTAAATCATATTTTACTGTTCAAAGAATTTTTATAATTTATTTGCCATTCAAGCGAAATTCAAGTATAATTTTCAATGTAGTTCGAATTTCAATTTTTAAATGAGCTAGTTCATGGCTTATAAACTTGTTGGGTAATGTATTGCAAAAAACGCTGCAAATTCTTTCACTGGGGTTTATTATTCAATTAGCTTGCGTTCATGACTCGAACTTCTACAAAGCTTTGGAGTGATAGAGTGATTATTGAATTTCAGGAGATATGCATAGAGCACGTAAATCTGTATTAAACCAAATACCTGTTTGGATTGATCAGTCGATCATATATGTGTGCCTCCTGAAATTCAATAATCGCTCTATCACCTGTGAAACACGCACACTCCAAAGCTTAGTATAAATTCAAATCATGAACGCAAGCCAATTGAATAATAAACCCCAGTGAATGAATTTGCAGCGTTTTTTATGCTTATCAGAATACTTTGGACCCGTGTATCGTCTATAAACCCTGTTAGGAGTTCACTCCAGTATCCACATTACTACATCACTACGTCACTAGGTTACTGATATCAACACAAAAACAATAATAAACCAAAATAACTCAAATGTTGGGTCGATAAATCGGGCCACAGATCGGGAATGGTTTGACCTACGGACCTGGGGAGGGGCTCATTCGATTCCTCGTGGAGTGTTCTTCAAAAGAGTGCAAATTTAGACCGCCTTGACTTTTTTTGAGGTTTTTAGGGATTTTACAAAACTTTGACAACCCTTAATTAAAGGGCACTTTAAATTAAGTGAGAGAGCTGGCTCTAAATTGAGGTGTTGTCGGACCAACATGGATTTTTCCTGAAAATTTCAGCTTTTTTGCTTCGGTCGTTTGGGAGAAATCGTGCGTACGGTGGACTTAGATTTTTTTTCAAGAGCGATTACAATGGTTTATTATTGAATAATAAACTAGTACAAAAACAGTAGACAAGCAGAAAAGTAAAACAAATATTTAGGCAGGTTTCAGTCTTTATTTGTTAAGAGGCAATGAATCCGTCATTGATGAAGGCCCTCTGGCGCAGAGCGGTTTGCAGAAACCCAACCAGTCTTCTGATGCCTACAGTATCCTGAAAGAGGACTAAGGATCGGAATGTCTCCAGATTGAATGCAGGGGACCCGAGAAATCTGCTGCGCTCAAACTTGAAGACTGGACAGGAAGATATAAGGTGGACCAGGGTGTCAGGGCTGAACGTATTGCAAACAGAGCAGCTCAGCGAACCATCAAATCGATTCATTACACGGTGGAGAGACAGTCTGCAGAAGGATGGATTTGCACACCTGATCTGGCACATCAATCTCTTGATAAAAAGAGGAAAGTCTTTTGAGAGATACTCGGCGCACTGACTCATTTGACGACTGGAGTCCACTGAGCAGTAGCTGAACGAGGACTCTGAAATCTTCTCCAAATCAGCTTGGTACAAATGTGTCTGTAAGGTGTCCAAGAACTTTTTACGCAACCGTTCAACATCCTGGGCCTCTCTTGAGCTCCAAGTTCTTCCAAGCCAGCTTGTACCAGATAGTCCCTCAACTGCAGGGACCAATTGAATCGTGGGTGAGGAAAATCTCTTGAGATCGCCACAAGCCTCTCAAAGCAAATTCTTGGCGATCTTTCTTTCGGCATAGCTAAATAGCCCACCAGCCGTATATTGCTTTGCCAATTGAGAAGTAGCAGCCCAGTGTAGAGTTGCACTATCATTATACCAGGCAAATGAAGGATTAAAACTCGAAACGAATTAAATGAAGTTAAAACGCTGCAAATTCTTTCACTGGGGTTTTTATTCAATCGGCTTGCGTTCATGATTATGTTATTCTATTAGCATTTGGAGTGTTGTTTCACAGGATAGGGCGATTATTGAATTTCAGGAGATATGCATGGAGCACGTAAATCTGTTCTCGACCAAAATACCTATTTGGATTGATCAGTTGATCATATTTGTGTGCCTCCTGAAATTCAATAATCGCCCTATCCTGTGAAACACGCACACTCCAAAGCTTAGTAGAAATTCAAATCATGAACGCAAGCCAATTGAATAATAAACCCCAATGAAAGAATTTGCAGCGTTTTTTTATTGAACCTCAGTACTCCCCCACAATGAAAACATCTATAACTTATCAAGTCCTTTGGCACTCGTATTGCGTTAAAACTTCCCCAAATCCAAATGTAAACGATGTAGCCCAAGGTAGACAGATGTAGAGGGGGCACACAAATATCATCAACTGATCAATCCAAATAGGTGTTTTGGATGAGAACCGATTTACGTGGTCTATGCATATCTCCTGAAATTCGATAATCGCCCTATCCTGTAAAACACGCACACTCCGAAGCTTAGTACAGATTCAAATCACGAACGCAAGCCAATTGAATAATAAACCCCAGTGAAAGAATACTTATTTACCCCAGTAATAATATTGAATAATAAACCCCAGTAATAATATTGAATAATATTTACCTATATATTATCAGAATGCTTCAACCCGTGTATCGGCTACTAACTACACTACAAGTATTCACATCGGCTATCACTCCAGTATCCACATTCACTACAACTCGACGCTATCGGCCGGACTACACTAGGTTACAAACAAACAATAATAAACGAGAAAACGCAAATGTTGGCACCATAAATCGGGCCATACATCGGGAATGGTTTGACCTACGGACGTGGGGAAGGGCTCATTCGATTCCTAATGGTATGTTCTTCAAATAGGAAAATATTTAGGCCGATTCGACTAGTTTTGAGGTTTTCAGGGATTTTACAAAAGTTTTACAGCCCTTAAAGGGCACTTTAAATTGAGTGAGGGAGCTGGCTCAAGAATTGGGGCGTCGTCGGACCAAGATGGATTTTTCCTGAAAATTTCAGATTTTTTGCTCCAGCCGTTTCGGAGATATCGAGCGTACGGCGGACGGACGGAAAATGTTTTATTGCAGATTCAGATTCTACACCCTTTGAAACGTAAACCATGAAATTTTCAGGGGGGGGGTTAGAATTTTTTTTTCAAGAGCGATTACAATGGTTTATTATAGAATAATAAACCAAAATGGGGTTGGCTATATATTGCGGAAAAGAGAAACGTAGGTAGGTGTATTGTTATCTCATTACATTTCAGTTGTTCTATTCACGGATTTCTACGTCATTCCCGTATTCAGTAATACACTGAGCAATACGTACCTTTGTGGGTATTTTGATATCAGCTAATGTTTCGTACATGGGACTAGGTGTGTGCTCACGGAGTTTTATTCAAGAGTCATCCTTTGATACATCGAAAAGTCAATTACGAAATATCGAGACCTACTGACCATGCTGCCTAGAATGCGATCACAAGATTAGGAGGAGAGTTTAAATAATGAACCACAGACTATGTTTAATTTACACAGATCAGTGATTTAGGTAGAAGGGTTATCCCAGTGCGGAAATAATAAACCTCTATGTAACAATTCGCAGCATTTCATTTTTATTTTCAGCAGTTATTGTATGTAGTCTTACTTCTTTATTGTATCCACGTTAATATTAACATTTTATAAAGGATACCAATGTATCGTGACTCCTTGCGATGTCATGATTGTACGCAAATAAATGTATTGATTGATTGACAGCCCTGTGACTCTCACATAAGACTTCATTAGTGAGCTCAAGGCCTATCGATGTTTATTCATCTGCAACTCCATTCGTCTTTTCTAAAACGATTCCCCAGCATTTTGGGAGCTCTAATGAGCTTGTTTGCATCCTTCACTCCGTATTTTCCCCTCGTAACTTTTGAAAATAGACTCGTCTCGCAGCGACAGTAATTTCCAGTTCAGCGGAGTCAGTTCCTTCCCAGGGCGTTATTTCTTTTCGCTGTCTCTGTGGGAAAATCTGAAGTAAAAACCAGGAGCTTCTAATGTCCTCTAAGGCTCGCGGTAGGTATTTAAAAATAGATTTCGCTCCCGGTTCTTAATTTCCACCAGTAAACGATAACGTAGCAGTTCGTTATCTGATTGCCCCAGTCAGTTTTTTAATGAGGTCTTTCCACGAAACAGGTTAAAACTTATTTACAGGGATATCTACCTACTTATTGGGATGTACTTTTCAAATCAATACCTACCAAATATTAACAACACCTACCTACTGTTAGTATTCTTTACGTACATTGCTAACATGTAAATTTGCCATTCTCTTCTCTCTCATGCAAAAACACTCGACGTTTTGGAGTTCCTCCCGCCAAGTTACTACTTAAACTTGAAAATTTGGGTAACCACAAATCACGATCTACTTGTTTATAATTTATTATTAACTTATAAATGTCATTAATGAATGCACGAATTGAATTGATTTGATATGCCAATTCAAACGCAAATCAGAGAATCAATTCTCAATTCAATTCATGAAGAGGAAAGATAAGATAATTCCTTGGCTATTGGAACGAAGTAGAATATTTGTAATATCAGTCAATCCACTCCATCGAGAATTTTAAACAGTATCAAAACCAAAAAGGGTACGAATGAACTTATTGTTTTACTTATACCATTGATGTTGGTGTTCTTTTGATTTTGAGTATAATTCTAAGCGTAACAAGTAAAAATGTTGATCACTCCAAATATACTTCTAATAGGGGCGGCTACTGATAGGAACATGTGCACCCCCAAACCAATGAACTAAGAAGATAGCAAAATTCGTTGTTTGAAGGTAGTGAAACATGACTGGCCATACCCTACTTGAACCAATATACGAAATAAAACTGCAGGGCTCTGGAATGCAGTTTGGATCAACCAGATAGCCCAGGTCACCCATTGTACGATACGAGGAGGAATTTCAGGGCATTTTAAGTTTTAAATGAAGTGTGAATACGCCAATGACCAGTTTGGGACTTCGAACAAACCAAAGCGGGAGAACAGTCAGTTTTTTGCCCCCTGCTTGGTGCGCCCCAGGCGTATCTTATCATTTCGTTATCAGCGCATTATAAACCGCTCAGTGTATCAGTTTTTGAAGTTATTTATGAATGGCTATACGAACATTATTCACAAACACTGTTTTCAAACAATCACCAGCAAGATATTCGGTGCGTTTTGAACTGTCACCAGTGCCAAACCGAGTTTACGAACCCTGTTCACTAACGTCTAGAATGTCCAAACGCGTTTCTCCACTTGTTGGTAAAAGTAGAGAATCTTTCATTTTGTGCAGTAAAATGAAGGACCGTCAAAGTGGACTCGGGTTCTTAGTTTTTTTTTCCTACGCCGATGGTCTAGGCTCTTGCGCCATGAGACTTCTTGCAGCCCAACAGGTACAATTTTGCTGTTTTCGACGACGTGGTGTCGTCAGGTTGAAATTCTTGTCGACGTATCCTCGAGTCGAGAACAGTCAGATAAATGATTTGTCGTCATCGGAGTAATGCTACTGCAGAGGCTGCACCCAGGGCTATCTCTCACTCCGAACCTGTGCACGTGAGCATTTAAATAGTCATGGCCAGTGACAGCTCTGAACGGTGCAACCGACTCACGCCGAGGGAGATTCGGTGGGATTCGACTTCTCATGTCTAGCAGTGAGGCCCACTGCTTCCCTTCGGCTTTGTGTCGTTGGGCTTCAATTAACTTCTCCTGAACCGAGGAGCTTACAGCACTGTTTGGGGCTCGATAGGTGGTACGCATGCGGGAGCCTTCCCTCGCTAGGGCATAATTTTGCTCATTCCTCCATATGCCTACATCTGATGGGATCCACTGCAAGACGATGGTTTTTACCTCCGTAAGCAGCTGCTCCAACAGTTTTCTGCCCTTCAAGACATCATGGGACTCCGTCTCGCTGTTTGTGGACAGACAGATGATTGCAGCTAGAGAATCACATAATATCACAACTCTGGTGCACTCCAGCTTTGGTGAGAATGGCAAGAATCACCGTGCGGACCTTACCCTCGAAGTTGCTCGCCAGACGGCCCACAGAGGCAGCAACTGTCCCGACTGCGGAGGAAACACCAGCTCCTCAATTTTGCCTTGCATGAGTTCTTCACGCATCTTGTGTAAATGGCGTAACAGTGAGAGACGAATGGCAAGGAGTACCTACTGCGTTATTCAGGTGTTATCGATGTAAATAACTGCGTTTTTATTATTTATTGCGTTTATGTTTTCATTCAGCTTTAAATAGAGTGGGACAACGAGAAATAGACAAGTTGAAACATGTATAAGGCTAAGACAAACATTGTTATCAATAGCTCTGTATATACCTATCGTATAATAATATTATGATAGATAAAATGTTTTCCATCAAAAACTCGTGAACTGTAATTATTCAAGAAACGGGAAATTTAGGGAACATATGACGACGAACTTGCATAATTTAGTAGAATTAGTGGAGTAACCTCCAATATCCTCCAACCCGGCAGTCGCTACGATGGATGACTAGGCTACGGCGTCAGTCTCCACATCGGCCACTGACAATTTGCAGAGTTTGGCAGTTGGTCTTCGTAGCGTTCCGTAGACTGTCTTCACATCCGCATACCTCACCTGGCCATCGACTCCGGACGGATATACTGCTGTCACTATCCCTCTTGGCCAAACGCACCTCCGGTTCTGTGGATCCAGAATAAACACCAAGTCTCCTACTTTGATGGGGTCGACTGGCTTGTGCCACTTTGTGCGGTTTAGGATTGTGGGGGTGTACTCTCGCAACCAGCGCTTCCAGAATTCATCTGCTAATTGCTGTGTGAATCTCCAGGTATCTCTCACGTTGTCTGTTTCTCCCGGCTCCGGTGCACTACGGTTAGCTCTTCCTAGTAGGATGTGATTTGGTGTAATGCTAACCATATCGTTTGGATCCACGGAAACATGCGTGAGGGGGCGGCTGTTGACAATATTTTCAACTTCTGTCAATAACGTCCCCAGTACCTCTTCCTTGGGTGCTCGCTCTTTCAGCTCTGCATACAATGCGGTTTTAACAGTCCTAATTAGGCGTTCCCACGCTCCCCCCATGTGTGGTGCAGCTGGGGGTATGAATGACCACTTGATTCCTTTTGTAGCAAGCTCTCTGGCAATTTCATCTTGATCGATCTGTTCAAATGCATGTCGAACCTCTTTGCACGCTTTTTGAAAGTTGGTACCATTGTCTGAGTAGATGGTTTCCGGCGTCCCCCGCCGTGCTACAAACCTGCGAATAGCCATAATGGTAGAACTACTCGTCAAGCTGTGGACAATTTCTAAATGGATTGCCCGAACTGTTAAGCACGTGAATAGCGCCACCCATCGTTTTTCGTGTCTTCGCCCGACTGTGATCATAATAGGCCCGAAGTAGTCTAATCCTGTAGCTTGGAATGGCCAGCTACTGTGCAATAACCGCGCCGCTGGGAGAACTGCCATCTGTGGCGTTTGCGCCGTGGCTCTCTTCTCTTGGCAAAAGGTACAACGGTTGAATGTGCTCTGAATCGCTCTTCTAGCTTGTGGGATCCAATACCCTTGTCTGACCTCATTCAATATTGTCTCTTTTCCTTGGTGCTTTGCCCATTTATGATATTTTTCCAATAAAAGCCGGGTAAGTTTGTGTTCTGGGGGTAGGATTACTGGTGTCGTAATCTCTGCACTAACTTCCTTCAAGTGTTGAAGCCGGCCTCCAACTCGTAAGATTCCGTTTCCATCTATAAATGGGTTCAAATCCGACACTCGACTTGGTTTAGTGGGAGTTCTGTTGGCCTTGATCTCTTCAATTTCTCTACCAAATGCATCATATTGCGCCTTTCTTATCCACTTCTGTTCCGCTTTCTTCAGTTCCTCAGGTTCCAATTCTCGTTGCATGCTGTCATCTCTCTTAACTAGAAACGTGACAATTCTTGGTACCCAGGCAGTAGCCCTCATCAACCGGTGCCAATTGGAAAACCGTTCTATCTCCGGCATGGTTTCAATTTCCCCTTTCTGTATCCCCACATTTACAGCCACACATTCTTCGTCCACCTTGTCTAGTTTCAACCACACCTCTTGTTTCGGCCATTCCTCTTCAGGTTGGTAAAGAAACGGTGGTCCGTTGAACCAACGTGACTCCTCCAAGGCTGTCTTGTTCGCAGTGACTCTGGTTGCATCGTCAGCGCAGTTCATTTTTGTAGGAACCCACTGCCATTGCTGGGGTGTAGACGCTCGATGTATTTCTTGAATTCGATTGGCAACAAATATTGGAAGTTGTTTCACTGACTTCGAGTTGATCCATTGCAACACTACCTGGGAGTCTGACCAATACACCACTCTATGGAATTCTACTCTATGTTCTTCTTGGACCAACTTAGCTATTCTTGTTGCACTGACAGCAGCTTGCAGTTCCATCCGCGGTATTGTACTCCCTTTCACTGGCGCCACATTCGCACGAGCAACTGCAAGGGATACCTCCACTCCCCTTGGTTTCTGCACTCTAATATATGCCACCGAAGCGTATGCCTTCCCACTGGCATCGCACATCAGGTGAAGTTGAATTTCCATCGCTTCTGATAATCCGGACCCATAACATCTAGGAATAGCCAGGTTCTCCAATTTGATCACCTTTGCTAACCAGGCTCGCCACTTCTTACCCTCTGCCTCTCTAATCTCATCTTCCCAGTTGACATTAGTCTTCCACACATCTTGTAACAATAATTTCCCTTCTACACCAATCAGCGCGACTAACCCCAGGGGATCAAACAACGACATAACGTGACTGAGAACTTCTCGTTTGGTAGGACTCCTCTTCCCTGTTACGATGTCAGGATCGATTTTGGAAGTACGAAGTACTAAGCTAAGACAGTCGGTGTCAGGGCTCCAACCTATACCCAATAACTTCTCTCTCTTCGGCTCTTTGTCCAAGCATAGGGCCTCTCCCGACTTTGCTCTTAGTTCTTGCGGGATACTCTTAAGTATGGATTTTGAGTTGGACACCCAGTTGCACATGGTGAAACCTCCATGTGAGTGAATCTGCCGCACTTCTCGCACTAGTTGTATTCCCATCTCAATCGACGGAGCGCTATCCAAGTAATCATCCATATAATGATTTTTCAGAATAGCCTGGACAGCTTGAGGATATTCTCTTGCAAACGCCAAACCATTTCGATTTTTAACCTCCTGGGCTGAGAAGGGTGAGCATTTTGCCCCAAACGTCATTACTCGCATGGCATATTCATCTGGCGGTCTTACTCTATCCATTCCCCTCCACAGGAACTTTTGTGCCATCTGATCTTCTTTCTTTATCAAAATTTGCGGGTACATTTCCTTGATGTCCCCCCCCAAACGCGTATGTGTGCTCCCGAAACTTACATAGTAACCCCGGAAGATTAACCAGCAAATCCGGCCCTTTGAGCAGCGCATCATTGAGACTTACTCCGTTCGTTTTTGCTGCTGCATCAAAACATATCCGTAACTTCTTAGGTTTGTTGGGATTAATGATACCCAGATGCGGAAGATAGAACTCTTTCTCTGGTATAGTTCGTCGTTCTTGTTCTTCTAATTTGACAGCATACCCCTTTATTATGAATTCATTCATCTTTTCACAATATATCTTGGCAAAATCTGGGTCTTTATCCATTCGATGCTCTACGTTTTTCAAACGCCTGATTGCTATTGGCTTGCTGTTTGGCAATCTGACGTTAGGCTTCCATAACAACCCTGTTTCCCACTTTTTCTCACCAACCTTTCGAGTAGTAGCATCAAATATTTCCCTGGCTAGCTTGTCTTCATCATCTACTGCCTTTGCTTTCGGAGAATCACCTTCCAAATACTCGTATGCTAGAAATCTTTCTACCAAACTATGCAGGGGCACTTGTTCTTCGACCATCTCCTCTTCTCTATTGCACCATTGCGTTGCTTGATGATGCTCTTCATCATATACTCGGGAACTAGGATTCACTGGTGCGTTACCATGAATCACCCACCCTAATCTTGTCTTACTTGCTACTGGACCCTTCCATGGCCCGTACACCACCTTCAACGGTACTGTCAATGGCCAATTGTCTTCTCCGATTAACAGCCGAGGTTTTGCCTCCACATATGATGTTACTTGTAAGCCCTTTAGGTGTTCCCAGTGCGTCGACAAATTTTCAACATTCATAGTTTGTACCGGTAAGTTCAAGTGTGAAACGGTCCTGGCATTGTAGATATGGAAGTCTTTTCCTCTGTCGTTCCTACTGGTGATCTTCACAGTGACCTCCCGTGAATCAGGTTCCTCCCTCACAGAGTCGTCGGTCCATTTTACTCTCAACGGTTTTTGATTGCCTTTCAGCCCCAACTCGTTTGCTAACTCATTTTCGATCATCGTCACCGTAGAGCCATTGTCAAAAAATGCAAAGGTATCTATCGTTTTTGTAGGTCCTATCAGTCGTATGGGTGCTATTCTTAGGAGGACTCTACTTGAATTACTGACAGTAACTGCTGAGGTATTCGAACTGGACTCTTTGAGCATTTGAGGCGCAACCTGGTTGTTTCCTTCCTCTCTGTTGGAGTGGGCTGATACATTATCTGTGTTCGGTGTGTGTAACAACTCATGATGTCTGCGCTTGCATGTTCTGCATGCTCGACCAGATCGACATAGCATCGAGCGGTGCCCTCGTTTGAGGCACAAAAAACACAGGAGCCCTTCTGCCACGTACTTGTACCGGTTTTCGATTCTCATCTTCTTGAATTTTGGGCATTCTTCCAACTGTCTATGACCTACCTCTCCACACAAGGTACACTGAGAGGATCTGGCACCTTGCCCAATCTGATTCGATACCTTTTCGTCTGACCTTTGTTCACCTATTGCTTCAGCTTCTCCCATGAACCCAATTGCTTCCACCCTGTCTTGGAGCCAGTCATTGAAAATCCCCAAGTCCAATGTTTGGCCTCTCATCTGAACGGTGTACTCACCCCATTGCTGTCTTAGGCTGACACTTAGCTTTGCTAGCATGGAATCTAACAAGATGGGGTTGGCCAAATACTCTGATTTTCCAACGAGCCTTATTGTCGATACGACATTGTCGACTTCTCCTGCTACTTTCTCAGCCCTGAACAGATCTTCACCCATTGCTGGAAGTGATTTGATGTTTTTCATCATTTCCCGCACTACCAACTCTGGACGCCCATACCTCGTTTCCAACCTCGTTAGAACTCTTGGTAATCCCCCTGGGAGGTAGAGTAGCTTGCCTAGGTATTCCTTCGCTTGACCTTTGACAGCCTTTTGAAGCCTCAGTAGGTTTTCATTCTCCGTATATCTGGCAGTAGTGGTAGACTCATCGAACATGGTCTTGAACAATGGCCACTGTGTCGGGTCGCCGTTGAACTCAGGAAGTTCGTGGCTCACGTTCTTTCTACTGACCATGTATCGAATATCGTCAGACGTTACTGGAGCCAACGGTTGGGGCACTGGGGTTCGCAAATATCTCTGTCTAGTGGCCCCAGTGTGTGTGCCTACTCCCTGCGATGGGATGCAGTCAATTGTAACAGTTGATTGCGAACTTTGTGAATGACTGTTGGTCGTTGCTACAGGTAGTTCTGGATGTTCGGAATTCTTTACTATCCAATGGCGGGTTCGCGACGCTTTCAAATGCTCACTGACTTCTGATGGTGCAGACTGTGACCACCCTGAGGCCTGACTCTGTCCGTCTTCACTCTGTCTGCTTTTATTAATTCTTTCTGCTAACTCCATCTGTCTTATTTCATGTTTAATGCTGCTGACTTCGTTCTCCAGCTCACTCCTGATACGCCTCAGCTTTTCTACCTTCTCATTCCTCCTCCACTCATTTTCAAGAGCCCTCACAGTGTCACTCGAACGCCCGCTCCTTTGAGATCTTGCCACGGTCATCGGCGTAGCTGGTCGGTTTGCAATTGTTGATGGGTTCCGCTGAGTCTCTTCAGGAGCCTGTTGGCCTTCCACCTCAACCGTTCTTGATCGAAGTTTGATTCGTCTGCTCATCACTATAATTAGTACCTACTCTATCCTATCACAATCACTACACAACCTAGTTATTCACTCCCGGTTCACTATACAACCTAGTTATCCACTCACGGTTCGAAGGACCACAATGTTATCAATAGCTCTGTATATACCTATCGTATAATAATATTATGATAGATAAAATGTTTTCCATCAAAAACTCGTGAACTGTAATTATTCAAGAAACGGGAAATTTCGGGAACATATGACGACGAACTTGCATAATGTTTTTAACTGGTATAATTTAATACGTGAATAAGGAGTAATTGAATTTAATAATTATACTATATTTATAATTTTTCGTTAATATATCGTTCATGACTCGATGGTTTCCCATGAATTCAGCGATTGGCGGAAGCTCTCTTCGTTCAAGGCAAAACTGCTTCAATAGGACGTTTAGCGGCCACGCTTCACTACTCGTCTGTTTCCATAGAGTTCACAAACAAAAGGGAATTTCGGTGAAAAGTGTTTTGTTCAGTCCACTGTTTCCAGGTTAATTAAACTACCTTTCGCGATACTATTGACGCGAAGTGGTCTTCCTCATTCAATAAAATGCAAATAGGGAACTAGATCGTAGGAAGTGCTCGCAACTAACCTTGGGTTAGTCCCGAATGCATCGTAGCCTCCATCCGCTCTCCAACTGCACCTTAATAGTTGCTGCTTTCCGTGTTAGAAACCTTCAGGCCCAAGGATGTTCTCAAAGTCACATTGTTCACCACTAACCGCTTCGTTGCAATTTACGTGACTTATTCACGTCATTGTTGATGTCGGTTCTCATTATTTGTAATAAGACCTAAGGGAACGAAATGGCAGATGCAGCACCGAACTTTGGGCGAGAGAGAGAGAGATTGATTGATAAGGTTTTATTTACAAAATCTCGCAAATTTTGGCCCGAGAGAGAGAGAGAGAGAGAGAGAGAGAGAGAGAGAGAGAGAGAGAGAGAGAGAGAGAGAGAGAGAGAGAGAGAGAGAGAGAGAGAGAGAGAGAGAGAGAGAGAGAGAGAGAGAGAGAAGAGAAACATGCTCTATTTAGAACAAGCCTTACAATAGATATGGAGAGTCATGTTAATAATTTTGATCCTATAAGAATCGACCGATGAGTTCAACAAGTTTAAAAAAAATATTATTTATGGTAATAACAGATACTCTCACTAGCAGAGGAATAATTTTAACGATTTATACAAATAATTTATACATTCATTTATGGCTTTTACTACTATACATCACCTACCCTACAAACTAAAGACCGTATTCAGTAATGGCCCTTACACGGAGTTGCCAGGCTACCCTTCAATATCTAGCGAGGTTAACCTCTGTCCTCTTCAAGAGACGCACGTATTCCTCTTTGCAAATCACCGATTCACCAAGCCATTTGCTCCTAAACATGGTTTATGCTGTGCACTGCGCGGTAAAATGGAAAGTATTTTCAATGACATTAACTCTACACATGGGACACGATTGCTCTTCAGTCTCATGCGGGCGGCTCCCAAGTGCCAGTGTGTCGCCTCTTAGCCTAAAGAGTCATTTGGTTATCCAAAGTGGCCCGTCCCCCAAGATCTGGGCTACTACTCTCGGGCTGGTCCGGAGTTCTCGGTACTGCTGATGCCTTTCGGACTCCAACACTTTATTCATGAAATCTTCCCGATATTCATCAGCGACGACTTCCAGCACGTCAACAAAATCCCGACCCCATAACTGAACATCTCCAGCGAACTTTGGGCGAGTGCACGGTATTCTGTTATATTTCCAAATTCCTCATTCTGATGTATACTTTTATATAAAACTACGTCTGAAAACCCGTTGGCAACAGATATACGATAGTGCCGAAGTGGCCGTGAGATATGGTGAAGAAAACCCTAGCATGTTTGCGAAACCATGGTTTTTGTTTTCAGTTTGAGTTAGATAGAAAATCTATACGGATAATCGCTCACCTTTTATCAAATTATGGCCTCTGGCATACCTACAGAACATCGGACAAGCTGGTTCGACCCTTTGCCTCAAATGTGGTGCCGACTAAGAAAACCTAGAGCACGTTCTGATGATTTGTCCAACGTTTAAACGGAAAACAAACAATGCAGGACATATGTTCTTCCCATCTAGATAATACCGTAAATTACCATCAAATAGCATATGAGAAATGCCTACCGTTTATAATGCAATATAACGTGAAAATCCAAACTTTATTCCGTGAAATTCTCTTCAATTCACCATGTAATATACGTAATTTAGTTCATCGTATATTGCATATTGTGAATGTAATTATAAGCAAAAATCCATTATTTCGAAAATGGACTCATTTGGGATATACTTAGTCCTAACTTCTATTGATTGATTAACTCCCTTCAAAAATTGTTGGTTTACTTTTCACGATACGTAGATTTCAAAAATGTAATAAGAATGCTTTATGCAGAGGTTTATAATTTCTGTACCAGATAGGCCTTCACTAATTATCAATCAGTAAATCACTGATATGTACAAATTAGACATTTCATTACAGCGCGCCTGTAGCGCCGACTTCCAGGAGCTCCCCACGCCAGCTGACACTCACCACTCTTCGCGACAATGTGCAATTTTTGTGCAAAAAGCTCAAAAACACACAAAGGATTGTTCTAAATCTAAATTTGACATCTTTTCCTAACTTAGCGGGTATATATTTCTCCAGGAGGCCTGGAAGTGTCCAATAATTTCTATCAGTCAGACAGCCAACCGTGCAAATATACTGTAGGGTCCAACACATCAGTGTTGAATCTTTGGCGTCAAGTGACTTTGCATGTTCACGATAATTTATTATTATCTTCTTTCAGTTGTAATAATAGGTTTTCCGTTTGGTTTGGTTACTCAGGTGCAAATAGATTCCATAGAGTTCCTCGAGAAAATACTTAATATAGATTTTGAAAGTGGTTTCTTAGCTGTTTTATTGACTCTTACGCCGCGTCCTACGTGAGCGGGTGCCGCGCGATACCAGCGGGTCGAGCGTGTTGAACGTTTATCGAGGGTCGGGCGATTTTCCCATCAAACCATGACAACTGAGTTGTGCGTCCTGCGTGCACACGCTCTAGCGGAAATCGCTAACACGCACACGCTACACGCGGCTCGAAATCAAATCGGTTTGATTTTTCCCCGCTACTCTCGCAACAAACGCGCGTGTTACAGCTGTTCTTTGTCAAGTTGTGTTCCTCAAGTTGTTTATTTATCTTGTTTCAATAGTGTTTGCGAGGTTTGTCAAAGAAATGTTGGAGTAGCTAATTAATGAAATACGAAAACGACCCTCATTATGGGATCAAAGAAACCCTCATTACAAAAATAGGATGAAGAGTCGAAGCTGCTGGGAGGAAGTCAGAAAGGTTATGAGAATCCCCAGGATGAATTTCTCCATCAAATAATCGAATGTTGTTACTTCCATTCTTGTGTAGGATGTGAAGAGATCTCGACTGTTCCTAAGCTCTGTGTAGAGGTAGTAGAGGTTGGAATTTCCCAAACTCTGTTCTTGAGTAATAAATTTCGTGAGTCGTTTGCCTCTGCAAACGTCTATTACAAATATAATTGATCAACGCTGGGCTGGATGAGGCCAACAAAAATCGTCTTTGATTAAAAAGTTCAGAAAAAACACTCATATTGATGAGGAATATCGTTGAAAAAAATCGTATTCGATTGGCACGGTAACTAATACGCGCTCTCCTCCATTCGCGGGATCGCCCGCACATAGGACACTAGTGGCGTTTCCCGCTGTAAACGCTGGCACTCGCGTAAATCGCCGTAATGCTGAAATCGCCCGACTCCCGCTCACGTAGGACGAGGCCTTAGATCTTAACAAACCCCAAATTTGATAATCGTGTAAGAAATGTCCAGGTGTGAAGGGTGGGTTTGAATACAGAAGACTACGTCCGCTTTGAGTTCGAATCAAAGCGATGAGCGAATAAGTGGCCCCTCATTACACCCGATCCTGTTTAGAGAAAGTAGTTGGGCGCATTCCTTTCGGGTGATTTAAACTCTTTTTTTCTTTAGCAGAGAAAGCTGTTGAGTAAATTCAAAATCTATGAGGATTGATTCACATTTTACTGCAGGAAAGACACAATACAACACTCACCATTCCACAACAACTTCCTACAAATCACAAGTACGATCATCCGCTCTGTTTATTGCTTGGCCGCCAACATTGCGCATCTTCATGGGTATTATTTTATATAAACTACTCAAAATTTGAAATGTACCACCTACAAATCCAACGGTATCCTCCTCCCAGGTAGTCACTGCGCGCAGTCAGGGTTTTGTTATCAAAGGCTCGAAAGAACAAGGGGAAGTGAATTCAACAGTGCAGCTGCCAAAAAAAATTTTAGTGAGCAAAATTGGGCGTAATTCAGCCGAAATGAAAAATGCTTCTGTCGGTCAATGAAGAGTGAATGAAAAAAAAAAAATTTGTCTTTGTAAAAGTAAAAATTGTAAAATCTTCTACCATTCGCGAATAGCACACAGCGACTGATGAGATGAAGTTTTCAGATGATTCGCCAGTTTCAGCTTTTGAGAATTTTCCTTTGAGAACTTCTAAAAAGGAAGGAGTTTTCCAAACCGAATTGACAATTTTTTAAGGCAATTCAAGACTTCTATTGAAAACAAAATTAGTGAAGCAGAATGAAAGAATAGCACTTCATGAACTAATTAACATTGAAATCAAAAAGACAAAATGAACGAAGAATACTTCATAAAAATTACGGTCTTGTTAAGAACAAAAAAAATCGAGGCTACTCTGCGTTTGGCTGGTCAACAAAAACAAAAATCCGTTCACTTTGACAATCTGATTTCAATGTTAATTTGTCCATAAAGTGCTATTCTTTTATTTTGCTTCACTACTTTGGTTTTCAATAAAAGTGTTGGA